>MU757566.1:28215-40506 GCA_026770625.1 Nicotiana glauca | reverse complement strand
ACACAATGCAAAAACTATTTATTTTGAAATTCTGGGAATAATTCTCATATGAGGCAAAAATCACGTGCTCACAGCAGTAATAAAGTTAAAATTGCACATAGGTTTAAAATGTTGTAAGTCAGATAATAGGCGAATAATAAGAGTTGAGCGACCGTGCTAGAACCACGGAACTCAGGAATGCTTAACACCTTCTCCCGAGTTAACAGAATTTCTTACCCAGATTTTTATGTTCGCGGACTGTAATACAGAGTCAATCTTTTCCTCTATTTGGGATTTGAACCGGTGACTTGGGACACCATAAATTATCCCAAGTGGCGACTCTAAATTTTTAATAAATAATCCTATTTTGATTATCACTTCAAGTTGGAAATAACTCCCCTTATACCCTTCCAGGGGTGTAGGTAAAAAGGGGGAGTGACAGCTCTGGCAACTCTGCTGGGCATAAGAACCCAGAACGTCTGGTTCAGGGTTCAAAAATTCGAGCTTAGATGAATTATTATATTTGGCTTTATCTGTTATATGATTTTATTACATGTTTGGGCCTAATGTGCTAAATGACGCTTTTACCGCTTTGATATTACCTTAACTGTATATAAACTGCTACGAAACCCTTTTCTTCTCGTCTTCAGGAATGTGCTCGTTGGTCGAGACTCCCTATTCTATTAGTGTCATACCTTGAAATAAGAAAGAGGCTCGGACAAGTTACTAAGCCGGATGGCCTTTTCATTCCCTGTATGTAGCCCCCTCCTCGGCTCGAGTTGTCCGCTCGGGTACACAAGTCTAGAACAAATACTCAGGTTTTGAACCCAGAATAACTCAGCCTCATGCTGGATCCCTAGTAGGAACGTTTGTTTACATCATGTGCATTTTATTTTGGAAACTCAACATAGGGGTTGGGTCTATCTAGGACAGGTGTACCCGAATTGGAAAGACCATCCTGATGCATGGTACTTGCTACTTGTGCATTCATTTATTTTGGGTTTGCATGTTGACCGGCTTATAGGGGAAAAGTTGAGGAGGAAATTCAATGTGAGGAATGAGAGAGATAATTGTCTATTTTTGAAAAACCAATGTCCAAAATATACTTAAACTCTGCCGAAATTTTGAAAAAAAGGGAAAAGTTTTTGTGTTTTTTTTTTGAAAAAGAAGAAAAAGGTTGTTTTTTGTTTTGTCGAAATTGCCCGAAATACGCCAGTTTGATTCTCACTAGATGTGGGATACATAGGCAACCCCTATCGGGTCCAACTTCCCTTTTTGCAAAAACAGCACAAAAGGAACAAATTTTTTTATTTAAATAAGCGGTGATGCCATTCTTGTCTAATATAGCAAAATATCCCCAAAAGGATGTTGGAAGGTTATTTTTGCAAGAAGAGCCGCCTTTGGTCTCTTTTTCAAATTTTTAGGCCGGTTAGCAAGCACAGCCTTAAAATCTTCTCCCGGAAGTGCTGAAAGGTCGTATTTGCAAAGCCGGGTTTTATTTTTGAGATGAAAATTTGAAAAAAAATAGTGTGAACCTTGTTTTGATTCAAATGAATTATGATTTTGCCTAATCACCTTAATAAACGTGCAGAATTAGCACGAGTCAAAATTTGCCACTAACAGTCATGAACAAAATCCCTTTGGAGCTGCATATGTGGTGGGATGATCTGGGTAAATCAGCGCAAGATAAGGTCAATCAACATTTGGGAGGTCTCACCGGGTTGTTAAAGATTAGGACTAGAGGAGACATCATAAAGGCGTTGGTTACATTTTGGGACCCGGCCCACAACGTGTTCCATTTCTCAGATTTTGAACTCACCCCAACTTTGGAAGAAATAGACGGTATATTGGGAGCGCTGAGGTTGTGAGACACAAGTATCTGGTTGCTCCAAGAATCATCGCTGTGCACATATTCCTAGATTCCTTAAAGATAAGCATGGGGGTCCACAACCCAGACTTGGCAGCTGGCCTTTGTACTCCGCAGTTTATATATCAGAGTCATATATGAGGGCTGAACAATCTAGAAAACAAAATTTATAGCAAAGGGAATTTGATTCAAATGGGAGAAGCGCTGGTGCTTTGCTTTTATGGTAGTATTCTTGGGTCTTCTTGTGTTTCCTAGGAAAGACGGGAACATCGACATACGGATAGCTGGGATAGTCAGCACTTTGCTTACTTAGTCCAAAAGCACCCTCGCACCCATGATAGTGTCTGAAATCTTCCGCGCTCTCACAGCATGCAAAGCTGGAGGAGACTTTTTTGAGGGGTGCAGCTTGTTGCTGCAAATGTGGATGATTGAACATCTATGCCATCGTCCTCAATTCATGAGTTATGGTTTGACAGAGAAAAACTACATAGAGGAATTTTATACAAGGGTTGATGGGATTAGCTTGCCAGAAGGGGTCGCAGAATGGGTATCACACCTCCGTTCCATCACTACAAATCAAATAGAGTGGATGTTTGGTTGGCTTCCTGTAGATGTGATCATATAAATGCCATCTACCGGGCCTCATTTCCTCTTGATGAGTCATAGGAGTATCCAGCCTTATGCCTCATACCCAGTTTTGAGACAGCTAGGGAGATGTCAAATAGTGCCAAAAGTTGAAGATCTTAGTGCCCAGGCAGTCGCGATTGGTCATGATGGTCAGTTTCATGAAGCAGCAGTCCGCAAGATTTGGATCGAGTGTCAGTATTTGACGGCAAATACCTGTGTGCGTGATCTATCCAAAGGTGAAGTTTCACCAGGGTACCTTGCTTGGTATAAAAGGGAAATTGAGTTTGGAAGGCCGGCCAAAAGACCCCATCTTCAAGAATTTGCTGAGGCGTCATAAGCACAATAGGATTGGTTGGCCAAAGAAAATGAGTATAGAGCTACCATAAGCAAGCTAGCAAATCAAGTCAAAGACCTTCAGTTCGAGAATGGTTTTCAATCCGCGGTAGATGAGGGTGAAAAGAAAAAGCTAGCCAAAGAAAATGAGGCCCTTCGAGCCCAGATTTGAGAAATGAAAATAGCAGCTGAAAACCCCGCCAGAAGAGAAAAAGATGGAAAGCTTATAGATAACCTTAGGCAGAAAGTAGGTGAATATTGTTTTGATTTGAACAAAGCAGAGGGTGAACTAGCCAGGGCTCAAACAAAATTGACCAAGAATGCGAAGAAGCGGGCACACTTGGTTAAACAGTTGAAAGAGAAATATGACAATGAGGTTGCGGGTTTGAAGAAAAGAGTCATCATCATTGAGAACAAAATGATCAAGTAGGCAAAAGACTTAAAGGCTGAAAGAGAACACTGTTATGCAGCAATGGTACAGTTAGAAAGAGATTTGCTACAACTTCAAGAACAGAATCAAGTAGCTAAACAAACTTTAGAAGCCAGGGCCCATCAGATTGGGCATTTGTTGCAAGAAAAGGATGTGATAAGAGAGAGAGTCAGAAGGATCATTGACTACATCGCGATGAAGTGCAATAGTTGTGAGGACATGACTAGATCTATGTTCTTTGCCACTGTAATGACCTTTGTACGCCAGATAATGGAAGATCTCTACCACATCCAAGGGGATTTAGTGCGTAGGCCCGTGGCGAGACCGAATGATGTCCCGCGGGCCCTAGGAGCAGTTGAGGCATTGATGTATTCATAATTTTCATTGGACTCTGTTAGTCTGTTTTTGAGTCTGTATTTTCGTCTTTCTGTCGGAGTCTGTTAGTTTTTTTTGGCTATGTATTTTTGTCTTTTCATCAGAGTCTGTTAGTTACTCTTTGAGTATGTTAGTTTTTGAGTCGTTGTAATCAAAGCATTTTCTTTTTATGAAAGATTTGAAAATCCCAAAAATAATTTATTACTTACACTTATTCCCCAGAACTACGCTCGATCTGATTCATGTGGGATCATGATACGTAGGCAATCTCCATAGGGTTCGACCATAACCAAAAGAAGGAAAGGAAAAAAAAGAAAAAAAGAGAAAAGAAAAAGGAAAAAGAGAGGAAAAACAAGAGAGAAAAGAAAAAGAAAAGAAAAGAAAAGTGAGAGAGGAAATAAGAAACGGTAGGAAGGAAATTGTGGCAAAACAGGAGAGAGAAATCAAGCAAAGAAAGGTGTAAGTGAAAAAGAGAGAAAGAGAAGTGGCAAATGAAAATAAGGAAAAGCCGGGATGACACAAGCAACCGATCAAATGCATAATAGAGGCGGTTAACTTCTTAGGTGCATTCATTCCACAAATGTGTGGTTGCTTATCTGTTAAACCCTGATCGCTAACAAGTTTGTTATTGTCGTCAAGTAAAAGGCAGAGGTTAGTTTGTGTGGCATTTTGGCAACTCACCCATACAACACCCGGTCCAAAAATAAGGTGATCATGGCCAACCAGGAACTTGATGCGAGTGTCACCGATCCTTCGAGAGAGGTGGAAGAGTTAGATGCTAATGTGATGAAAGAAGAGATGTATAAGCTGAAACAACAGATGGTCGAAATGTACCAGGCATGGGCATAAGGGCAACCACCACCAGATTACCCTGCCAACCCTGCCTTCATCCCACCATTGGCTCAGTCTCAGGAACCCTTGCTACCGATTCGTCCCTGGGCTTTCCCATTTACCAACACTACTAGAGCACCACCTCCCAAACACCACCAACTCCACCACCAAAACCAGTTCCATACCCTCCTCCACCAGCTACTCCTATCTTTGTGGCACCCCCACCCGCTACACTCCACAGATACTCCAGCAAGACCTTGTTCCAAGCCCATGATAATCAATATTACCCCCTGGAGTCCACTTTCAAAGCTCCAGAACCCTATTCCTATACTTCTCGTTTTGATCTCCCTGTGGAAACTGAGAAGCCAGCTAAAAATCCCGTACAGGAGGAGATATTCAGGAAAGTTAAAAGCCTGAAACAGTCATTTAGAGACATGCGGGGGTTGTGAGGTCAAGAAAGTGTGGCCTACAAAGATCTATGTTTATTTCTAAATGTTTAACTATCGGCAGGGTTTAAGATGCCCAAGTTTGATTTGTATAATGGGTAAGGTGATCCAGTGGCGCACTTGAGAGGTTTTTGTAGCATAATGAGGGGAGCTAGCGGGAAAGATGAGTTGCTAATGGCATATTTCAGTCAGAGTCTGAGTGGTTCAGCGCTGGAGTGGTACACTCGGTAGGATCACACAAGGTGGTATACATGGGACGATCTGGCACAAGCATTCGCTTGTCATTTCCAGTACAATATCGAGATTATTCTAGATCGACTATCCTTGACAAAGATTGAGAAAAAGCATAATGAAAGCATCAGGGAGTATGTCTTCCGGTGGAGAGAGCAGGCAGCAAGGGTGGACCCTCCGATGAAATAAAGGGAAATGGTATATTATTTTTTGCAGGCTTTAGAGCCTACTTATTACGGTCATATGGTGTCAACTGTAGGCAAGTCCTTCAATGAAGTGGTGAAGATGGGCGGTATGGTAGAAGAAGGACTCACGACAAACAAAACTATGAGCTATTCAGCTATTAAGGCAACCACCCAGGCCATTCAAAGTTGAACTAGGGGAGTAATTGAAGAAGAAGAAAGAGGATGTAGCAACGATTGATTCGGAAGCTTGGTTCAGACCCAGGGGTTCACCTCATCACTATCATAAGCCTCATCCCCACCACCAAACCTACCTAATACCCTGTATAATCCACCCCAACACTACTACCCACCACCAGACCCCTATTTTTCTATCCACCATGTCCAAATATACAGTTAACCTCTGGCCCACGCACGGACCGTGGTTAAGAAACGAGAAGTGAGGTCAGGCCATTTTAAAAGACAACAAGCGAGAAGTCAATGGTCAAGTTGAACGAGACAAACAATGAACCATCTACGGTAGTCAAGACGGGGTCCTCAAGTGATGTTGGAGTAAAACAAGAAAGAGCAAAAGTGGTTGTTCCTGGAGTGGCGAACAAGCCTATTGTAGTTGTGGAGGGGGCCCACACAGATCCCGTCATTATCAAGCCGGTAACTCAGTTATCGATAGTCAACAGCAAGGCCATCACGTGGAATTATGAACGGGTGACAGTGACTTACAAAGAAAAGAAGTTAAAGAAGAAGTCTGTGAGACCCGTGGGATGATGCGGTCGGGGAGATTCTTTGCCCCCGAGGAGTTAAGAAAAGCCAAAACCTCCAAAGATAACCCAGTGTTAGTGAAGAAACCTGTGACCGAAGAAGAGGCAGAAGAGTTTTTGAAAAAGATGAAGGTGCAAGACTACTCCATTATGGAGCAGTTAAGGAAGATGACTGCTCAAATTTCACTGTTGTCATTGTTAATCCATTCAGACGAGCATCGCCGGTCCTCGATGAAGATCCTGAAAGAGGCCCACATTCCGGACAATATCTCAGTTAACCATTTGGAAAAGATAGCTAACAAGATTTTTGAGGTAAACAGAGTGACTTTTTCTGATGATGAATTGCCCGTGGAGGGTACGGAGCACAATAGAGCCTTTTATCTTATGGTGAAATGCGAAGATTCTGTGGTTATCTGGGTATTGGTCCACAATGGTTCCGGCGCAAACATTTGCCCTCTCTTCACTCTGGACAAGATGAAAATTGATGATGAAAGAATTCACAAGAACAGTATTTGCATTTGGGGGTTCGACGGTGGAGTGAATGATTTAGCCGGTAATATAGTGCTGGAGCTGACAATAGGTTGAATTTACCATGGATTTCCAAGTGCCGAATTTACCAAAGCTTGTCCTACGTCTCTCTAGATCATTTGTCAGGCCTGGCACCAAGAAACGCCCAGAAATAATAGTTCCCAGTTCTGTGACTAGTCCTGATAAAGAGTCGATTGAAAGGTTCGAGAAGTTGTTCGATGGTGTGAATATAGTGGAAGCTAGAGAGGATTCGAGCAAGGCGGATGTGCAATTTGTGGGGTCAGTGCAAAAATTAACAATTCGGAAGATACTCCTCTCCCCACCAAGAAGGAGTTTTGGTAGTTTGCTTCGATTTTCTTTCCGTTTATCTGGATTATTCCAGGGTTGTAATTCAGATGCTATGTTCCGTCCGTTTGGATGTTTAAACCTTGTTATCTTTCAATTTTAATGAAATGCAATTTCTCTTTTTCAGCATTCCTGATAGTTTTTATTTTTGTTTTTTCTTTTCTTCCTTGTACAGTTCTTTTTATGCTAGTCTTAATGACATGACACGAATGAGGAATCTTCGGCCCCGTCTTAAAAGCCAATCTAATTCTGAAATAATAATTCAAGAAATAGAATGTGATGATGAGTCAGAATATGATGAGGATGATGCCTTCAAAGAGATTAGTAAAGAATTAAGCCATTTTGAAGAAAAACCCAAGCCTAACCTGAGTGATACAGAAGCAATCAATTTAGGGGACCCAGATAATATCAGAGAAACTAAGATAAGTGTCCATCTTGAGCCACAAACAAGGGAAGAGATAATCAAAGCATTGGTTGAGTACAATGATATTTTTGCACGGTCATATGACGACATGCCAAGTCTGAGCACTGACTTGGTGGTTCACAAATTTCCCACTGACCCGGCATTTCCTCCCGTCAAATAGAAGTTAAGGAAGTTTAAAACTAACATGAGCGTAAAGATTAAAGAGGAAGTCACAAAGAAGTTTGAGGCAAAGGTCAGTCGCGTCACGCGGTATCCCACTTGGTTAGCCAATGTTGTGTCTGTTCCAAAGAAGGATGGTAAGACCAGAGTGTGTGTTGATTACCGTGATCTCAACAAGGAAAGTCCAAAGGACAACTTCCCACTGCCAAACATTCACATTTTGATTTATAATTTTGCCAAACATGAGATTGGGTCTTTTGTGGATTACTATGCGGGCTATCATCAGATTCTAATGGATGAGGAGGATGCACAAAAGACGACATTCATCACGCCGTGGGGAACATATTGCTATAGGGTCATGCCTTTTGTCGATGCCCCCTTTTTCTCGCGAAATTGGGTTTATGACATTTGTGCAGACAACTCTTTTCCTTTTTAGAATTGGGTTTGAATTGAAGAGTTGCCAATAATGATTAAGTGCATTAGGATACTAAGAAGAAATTTAATTTAGAAAACTAGAGAATGGGTAAGGGCTTGAAATTATCTCGAGGGGAAGTTGTTAGGCACCCCCTCGAGATCCGCTAGTGTGGTTCCCGGCCATGCTTCAATTTTAACTTTAAATGCAAAGAACAAATAGACAAGCAAGAATTACAAATACGAGGAGGTTTTCACATAATGATTTCAAGCAATTAAAATTAAGTTAAATAAGCTGAAGTTTGGGAAGAAAGCAGTTTTTTGAAATTCTGAAAATAAACAAGTAAAGGGAAGGGGTTTTCACATAATTACTGTAAGTAATTGAAGTTATAAAAAATCAGACAGTTAAAAAAGTTGAAATTTGGGGAAAAAGGCAGTTTTTGGAAATTATGAAAATAAACAAGTAAAGGGAGGGGAGTCCTAGGTTTATAAATAATATGGATCACCCCACGCAACACCCGGTAACCGTTTATACACATGGTGTTATCGCGTGGTCATCATATCTATATCTATACTTTCCCACCCCGTGAAGGTATTAAAACACGAAATAGTCTCATTTTCTTATTGCATGCTACTACCCGCCCCAATCCTATCAGCCCCGGAGGTATTTGGGACTACTAATCCTAAAGAGAGGGGATGTGAGGTCTTATAGGTTTAAAGGACAAAAGTCTAGGGCGAAAATCAAAACACATACGTAACAAATATGGGGGAGAGGCACATAACAGATAGAAAGGCTCAAACAATCCTCCTAAAAAAACAAAGGGAAACATATAGTTTAGCATGTCTTTACACGTACTGATTAGGGTGTATTTAAACTTAAGAGATGTGACAGACTGATCTATTACATATCTCAGATAAGAAGCCCAAATCAGGCCTGCCTGCTGGTTGTAATTAATAAGACCTCATTTAATTTATAAGTTATCATATGGCTTACCTAAGTGTTAAACGAAACCTATAGGCATGATATCTATTAGTTCAAAAAAGAAGTATACTGATTTTAAAGAAGTGGACTTGTTAAAAACATAAATTTTGCAGATGTTAAGCATTTGCTACTACTGATTTACACTTATAAGCGAATGGTCAATTCGAATTTAGTTGATAGTTCTATTGGCATGCTTTCTAAGTGTTACTTATTTTAAAACATTTTTTTATATTCGAAACAATAGTCTAGAAGTCCTATAGGCATGGTATCTAAATGATGTTAGTTATTTAAACCTATAAATGAGTTTGCTTGGTGATAGATGCAGATGCAAAATTTGGGAAGTCCTATAGGCATATTATCTATATGATATGCAGCGTTACAGAGATGATTAAAGGCATGGTCTCTATACAATGTAGGAATGCAGAACCTATAGGCATGGTTTCTAGATGAAATGCATAACCTATAGATATGGTATCTATGTGCAATACAAAAATGAAAGTTGAAAGAAGGATATAAGTGCAGAAGTATAATAATCACCTATGAACATGATATCTACCTCTTTTTGCATGCCTGATTTACCCTCCCCTATTCACTAAAAGCCCCAATAGTTATAACAAGTTATTACAACCTAGAACAAATAAGAAAAGGTAAAACTACATCAGAGAAATAAAAAATTTTACAACCAAGGAGAGCGTGATTTAAGTTTCCTTCCTGAAGCATGAAGCAAATCAACTCCAAAGACCTAAATCCAAAGTCTTTCTCATTTAGGTGTGTCAGAGTTCCCAAGAGCCTCGTGGACTCCGGGCAGTGCTTACACCCAAATACAAGATTGAGTCATAGTGCAGTGTGGAAGAGCCAGCCCTCAAGTGTCCAAGTTCAGAGGGAGCTCAAGGTCCCAAGGCAAGGCTCACAGGAGGGGGGCAGAACTTAGAAACTAGGAATGAGTGTAAGTGCAGAGAAGGGATTTTGGGGAAAAGCAAGGATAGGCTAGTGGTCATACTTAGCAATTGGAAGTGATGGCACACCCCAACCAGCCTATAAGCCACATTGTTTGGGAGTTAGGATACCCTAAGAATCAACTCCAAACATGAGCAACAATTTGGATGTTGCCATATTTTGAACATCAACTCAAATACATAGAAGGGGGCAGGGGTGCAGGGATTTATAGTAGAAACATATTCAAATGAATTGGTATGCTAATTAACATTAAACATAGGCAGTAAAGCAGACAGGGGTGTGGGGATTCATAGTAGAAACATATGCAAAGGAATTGGCATGCTAATTAGCATTAAACATAGGCAGTAAAGCAGACAGGGGTGTAGAAACTGTAAAGTAAACACATTGGGATGAGGCTAAAAACCAAACTAGAACATACCGGTTTCAGGTAAATAAAAGAAGAGAAAGCAGTAGCCTTGTAAAACCAAAGTGCAAGCAAGAAATCAGAGCACTATGATTTTAGAAGAGAACTATGAGATTGAGTAGTGTAAAAGTATTAAATTGAAGGTTATTTTTTTTATCGTATTCTGTCTCTAATGTGTTAAAGAAGGCCATGTAGTAATAGTGTAGAAATCAAGAAGAAATAGGTAGGAGAATAATTTGAAAAATCAATTACCAAAGGTGTCCCTTTGATTAAGGGATTTTGATTTCAAACGGGTAAAAGATAATTAAAAGAGACCAATCAAACAGCCTTTCAAAGTAGTACAATAGGGGTAAATACATAGAGATTTATTTAAGGAAAAAGTTTGATAGCACACAGTTTGTAAAAATAAGGAAACACAATCAATCAACAACCAACAGAATAAGCAATTGAAGATTTCATGTGAATGAACCAAGTCAGAAAGATGGGAAAAATCTTGACTTAAGGAAAATCCGTATTAATCAACCAAACCTAAAGAAAAGGATTCTGAATCATACATAAGTTGGAAAACCTTTTCGGAAGAAAGAACTCATCAAACATATAAAAACATACAACCATGCTTAAACACGAAGAACTATTATGCTAATCAGTAGAAGAGTCTATCATAGAAAAAGCTCAGAGTCACAAACAAAGAAGTTCAAACTCAGTTCATAGACTCAAAATGAGTCTGAGAGAATCCAGGGTTCCAAAATAGAACCCTAGTCAAAGCACAAGATCAAAACTCGCCAAAACCCCCAAATCTTAGGGTTTCCAACTCGAATAAGATACAGAGACGAGGAGACAACAACAACAACAAACCCAGTTTGATCCCAACATGTGGGATCTGGGGAGGGTAGTTTGTACGCAGACTTTACCCCTACCTAATGGAGGCGAGGAGACAAATAATTGAAACAGGCTCTGAGGTCTCTTTCAGAGACTTATGAGAAAACAAACAGATATAATAGCAAGTTTGAAACAACAAAGTGAAGAAACTGATTTGAAACATAGTGAGGGTAGAAGGAACATGTTTTAAGAAAACCTGGGACTTAAACAAGTTCAGAAGCAAAAAAAGGTAGTATAACACTTAAGAAAAAAGTAGAAGAAACATGTTTAAAGAGAACTCAAACAAGGTCCAGTAATAGGGTAAACAAAGAACTTAAGAACTCCGTAGGAGATAAATACAGTAGGAGATCACAAAATACCAGAAAAGATATATCAACAAGACATATAGCAAAAACACAGTAAGAGAACATGTACGCATGGTGTACAAACACAGTAGAAAGACAAGGCACATAAGAACAAATATAGTAGAAGACATAAGAAACCGGTAGAAGCACATGCATGACAAATATAAACAAAGAAAAAGGAAAAGAAAAGTCGGAGAAAAGTTTGAGTTTTTTCAAAAACCCTAAATCAAAGAGAAGTAATTTTTTGAAAGAAAAATTATGGAAAATGTTTTAAAACTCAAGTAGAGCGCAGATATAGAACAGATTTAAGAAAACAATCAGAGAAAACCTCGAATAGCTAGGGTTTCAGCGGAACCCTAAAATGAGAAAAGGCTTGGAAAAAAGGTCTGATCTGAGTTGAATAAGTCAGAAATAGGCTCGAGATGCTTTGGATATGCTGGAGCAAAGCCGGAGAAGCCGTAGAACCTTGAATCGGAGAAGATCTGAATGGACACCCTCGAGGTCAGACCTTGAAACTTTGAACAACAAGCGTTCAAGAGCAGAGGGAGGTGAGTATAGGTCATCCATAGCCTGAGAGGCCATGGATTCCGGTGAGATTGAGGTTGAACATGGTAGAAGTCGATTAGGGTTTCAGGAACCTTCGAGAGAGTTTGAGAGAGGAAAGGAATTCAAGGGCGGCTGATAGAGTGAAATGAGTTAGGGTTGAGGGTTTGGGTGAATTAAAATGGTAAGGGGAGATCGTGGTCGTTGATCAACGGCCTAGATTAAAAGTGGTTTGGGTCGTGTAATTAAAATGGGTT
>MU757566.1:6060-27043 GCA_026770625.1 Nicotiana glauca | reverse complement strand
GGGGGGGGGGGGGGGGGGGTCCATGTGGCTATAATCGAAATGTCATGGGGCTGCAATTGGAACGAAAAGAGGCCAAATTTTAAATAGGAAGTTTTCCCCCTTTTATTTTGTAAAAACAATAAAAATGATTTTGAAAGCAAATTAAAAGTATTGGATCAGTTAATAATATATAAATATTAATTTAAAAATATTGGAACCAATTTCATAATTATAGATTGCTATTGGTTCTTAAAATAGGCTAAAATTGCAATTACATGCAATTTATCCCTTAAAATACTAAATAAATTGTAAAAAATGTATAAAAATTACCTTAGCTATATTTTAGTATAAATATCAGATTAAAATAAGTTATTCACCAAAATGATAATTTTGGAAATAATTATGGGTTTTTGTATTGCTAAAATAGGCGATAAATTGATTTAAAAATCCCATTGAAAATTAGGAAAATATTAAAACACTTGGGCATACTTATATATGCTATTTTGAAAGTATTTTCATGTAAAATTACTTTAGAGAAAAATTGGATATCAACAGATGCCCCTCTTTACCCGGAAAGGATGAAAGAGTTGTCGGGTAAAGACATGATGGCCAATTTTGACCGAGCGAAAATGGTTTGAAGGATTTGACCGTGCTTTGGTTCCTGAGCTGCCTACATATCCCTGGTCTTACAAGAATCACGCCTATGTAGTTCAGGATCTGTAGGCAGAGTATGCCGACTGAGATCTTTCAAGAACGGACGCGATATTTAGGTTGGGATGGGTGGTTATGAATCTAATAGAGCTGCGGGAACCAGAGCGGGATTCCTCCTGCTGAGATAGCCATTGCTCGCTGGTTTACCTGCAAATAAGCAATACGAGCATATAATGTACATAAATTTAAACATGATGCAATTTCCGTCGGACCATGAATGGTGTCCTTGGACGGCTAGGATAACATCCTTAGACCATGATTTCATGGGCCATGAAGCATATAATAAAGAATTCGCAGGCTATGAAATGATGCTCTCGCAATATGAGAATGATGCCTCCGAGCGATGATGCCTTTGAATAATGATATGGAAGAGATAAAAGGGGTCCTTAGGCCATGGCAGGGCATTCTCGGGCTATGCAAATAGTGCCTCCGAATGATGACGCCCTTGGATAGTTTGGCAATCTTTCAGCCTATGCAATGCGATAGGTGGCGATCTTTCAACCCATGAAAGCGTAAATAAAGTGGCAATATTTTAGCCATGCAAAATGTTAGTAAAACGGCAATCTTTCAGCCGATGCAAGATTTAAATGAAGCGGCGATATTTCAGTCGATGCAAGATTTAAATGAAGTGGCGATATTTCGGCCATACAAAATGTAAGTAAAATGGCGATCTTTCAAAGGATGCAAGATTTAAATGAAGCAGCGATATTTCAGCCATGCAAAATGTAAGTAAAATGGCGATCTTTCAGTCCATACAAGATTTAAATGAAGTGGCGATATTTTAGCCGATGCAGATGGAGACAAAGCTTAGTCTCGGAAAGTAGAATAGTAGCCTTATGCAATGCAGGAAATGCAGATGGAGGTAGTGCTTAACCTTGGAAGGCAGAATGGTAGCCTTATGCAATGCAGGAAATGCAGTTGGAGGTAGAGCTTAACCTCGGAAGGCAGAATGGTTGCCTTATGCAATATAGAAAATGCAGATGGAGGTAGAGCTTAACCTCGGAAGGCAGAATGGTAGCCTTATGCAATGCAGGAAATGCTGATGGAGGTAGAGCTTAACCTCGGAAGGCAGAATAGTAGCCTTATGCAATACAAAAATATATATGGAGGTAGACCTTAACCTCGAAAGGCAGAATGGTAGCCTTATGCAAAAGATGAAAGATGAATAGTAATAAAAATTCTTAGCTGATAGCTCATAGCTGGTAGCTGATTGTGATATTGTGGCTGCTGGGGACATTACATGCGAATAGCGATTGTGAAGTGACAATCAAGAGAGTTGTATTCCTCGATAGTATGAGTTTGTAATATATATCTTTCTGACTTGGGTGCCTGCATCTAAAGAGAAATCATGAGTTTTGTAAAGGGGAAAGGTTAGTTCGTGTCCCCGCTGACTTTGCTTTCCCTCTTCAGCTCAGCTTTTGTGATACTGTAGGTTTCCTTGGGGTAGCATTGCTAAACAAAACAAATATGCATGATTTAGTAGAAATATAGCATAAATACATAATTAAGACTAGTTTTCTTTAGATGAACCAATGACTGAGACGCGGTCCAAAACATTGCAACTTATTTTATTATGGAATTTTGAAGGTCCCCCTCAAAATTCTACCCCGATTTTCTGGGTTTCTGCTTCAGACGGGGTCTTGCGATGATCGGCTGAAGTTACTTCGGAATTTTGAGGATCATCCTCAAAATTCTGCCCTAGTTTCCAATTGCAGGGGGAATGCTAATTTTATTGAATTGTGACCGAACCCATAAGGCTACCTACGTATCCCTTCTTAAAGTGTAATTAGATCAGACATAGTTCAAATTACATTGTGTAGGAAAATATAAGATTATACATAGTAGCGCTTGACTGCATCTGAATTTTTTGGGCTTCGGCCAAACTTTTTTGTCCATTTTTACAAGTATGAGGGCTCCACCAGTTAGAACCCGGTGAACCATATATAGGCCTTGCCAGCTAGGAGAGAACATCCATTTGGCTTCATCTTGATGTGAAAAAATATTCTTTAACACCAGCTGCCCCGGTGTGAACCGTCTAGGTTTGACTCTCTTGTTGAAAGCTTTGGCCATTCTGTTCTGATAAAGCTGACCATGGCAAACTGCATTCATTCTCTTTCCATCTATAAGAGCCAACTTCTCGTAACGACCTTTTACCCACTCTACATCGTCGAGTTCTGCTTCCTGTATGATCCTTAGGGAGGGAATTTCTACCTCGATGGGAATGTTCGCTTCTGTACCGTAAACCAGCAGGTAGGGAGTTGCCCCAGTTGATGTGCGGACTGTGGTGCGGTACCCCAATAAAGCAAATGATAACTTCTCATGCCACTTCTTATGCTTCTATATCATTTTCCTCAGTATCTTCGTGATATTCTTGTTGGCGGCTTCTATGGCTCCATTCATCTGAGGTCTTTAAGCTGTGCAATTCTTGTGTTTGATCTTGAATGTTTCACACATAGTTTTCATCAAGTCGTTGTTGAGGTTGGAGCCATTGTCAGTAATGACTGATTATGGAATCCCGAATTGATAAACGATATGGTCGCGGACGAAGTCTGCCATAACTTTCTTAGTCACTACTTTGTAACATATTGTTTCATCCCATTTGGTGAAATAGTCAATTGCTACTAGGATAAACTTGTGCCCGTTTGATGCAGCAGGTTCAATGGTCTGATAACATCCATTCCCCATGTAGCAAACAGCTATGGCGAGCTTGTTACATTAAGCTCATTTGGAGGCACCTTTATCATGTCGGCATGTATCTGACAGCAGTGGCACTTTCGGACATACTGGATGCAGTCCCTCTCCATAGCCATCCAAAAATAACATGCCCGGAGTATCTTCTTGGCTAAGACAATACCGTTCATATGTGGTCCACAGGTCCCGGCATAGATTTCTTCCAGTAGCCCGGATGCTTCTTTTGCATCGACACACATAGTAACCCCAAATCTGGAGTCGTCCTATACAGGAATCCTCCACTGTGAAAGAAATTGTTAGACATTCTCCGAAGTGTGCGCGTCAGAGTGGTATTTGCAAGCTCTGGATATTCTCATTTTGCCAAATATTCCTTGATATCATGAAACCAAGGCTTCATGTCTACTTCTTCTTCAACATGAACACAGTAAGCTGGCTAATTGTAGATCTTTACGGGAATAGGATCAATGAAATTCTTATCTGGGTGTTGTATCATAGAGGCCGGGGTAGCCAATACATCGGCGAACTCATTTTGGACTCTGGGAATATGTTGGAATTCCTTCTTTGTGAACCTCTTTCGCAACTCCTGTACATGATGTAGGTATGGATGTATCTTTGAGTTCTTGGTTGCCCATTCTTCTTGGACCTGATGAATAAGTAAGTCTAATTCTCCAATCACTAGAAACTCTTGGATGTTCATGTCAATGGCCATCTTGAGCCTTAAGATGCAGGCTTCATACTCGACAATATTGTTAGTGTAGGGGAACCAGAGTTTGGCAGATACCGGATAATGCTGGCCAATTTTTGATACTAGGATTGCTCCTATGCCAACTCCTTTGACATTTGCTGCTCCGTTGAAAAACATCCTCCAACCATCATAGGACTCTGCATTGTCTTCCCCTATGAATGAAACTTCTTCGTTCAGAAAATACGTCTTTAGGGGCTCATATTCTCCATCTACAGGATTTTCTGCAAGGAGATCTGCTAGCGCTTGTCCCTGATTGCCTGCTGAGTCATGTAGACAATGTCAAATTCACTCAACAGGATTTGCCACTTGGCTAGCTTACCAGTGGGCATGGGCTTCTGGAAGATGTACTTCAAGGGTTCCATCCTTGATATGAGATATGTAGTGTAGGCATAGAACTAGTGCCTCAACTTCTGAGCTACCCAAGTCAAAGCATAACAGGTGCGTTCCAACAAAGAATACCAAGCCTCGTACGGAGCGAACTTCTTGCTGAGATAATAGATGGCCTGCACCTTTCTCCCTATTTCATCATGTTGCCCCAGAAAAAAATCGAATGCTCCATCTAATACCACAAGGTAGAGTATTAGTGGTCTACTTAGCTGGGGCGGGACCAAAACTGGCAGTGTTGACAAGTACTCCTTGATTTTGTCGAAAGACTTTTGGAAATCATCGGTCCATTTGGTAGAGGCGTCCTTCTTCAACATCTTAAAGATTGGCTCACAGATGACAGTAGATTGTGCTATGAACCGGCTGATGTAGTTAAGTCTCCCCAAGAAATTCATTACTTCTTTCTTGTTCTTTGACAGTGGCAATTCTTGAATAACTTTGACCTTTGATGGATCCAGCTCTATCACTCGGCGACTTACAATAAACCTAAGCAGTTTTCCGGCAGGATCCCCGAATGCACATTTTGCGGGATTCAGCTTTAAGTTGTACCTTCTTAGTCTGTTGAAGAACTTCCTTAAATCTTCCATGTGATCAGTGGTTTTCTTGGACTTGATGATAACATCATCTACATATACTTCGATCTCCTTGTGTATCATATCATGGAAAATGGTAGTCATGGCCCTCATGTAGGTGGCCCCAGCATTATTTAACTCGAACGACATCATCTTGTATCAATACATCACCCACGGTGTAATGAAAGCTTTTTTCTCAGCATCTTCTTCATCCATCAATATTTGAAAGTACCCAGCAAAACAATCTATGAATGATTGCAATTCGTGCTTAGCGCAATTATCAATCAGGATGTGTATGTTCGGCAAGGGGAAGTCATCTTTTGGACTGGCCCAGTTGAGATCCAGGTAGTCAACATAGATTCTAACCTTCCCATCCTTCTTTGGAACTGGCACAATGTTGGCTAACCATGTTGGATACTCTACTACCCTGAGAACCTTAGCTTTTACCTGCTTAGTGACCTCTTCCTTGATTTTGAAACTCATATCTTGCTTGAATTTTCTCAACTTCTATTTTACTGTCGGACAGGCCGGATCAATCTACAATTTGTGAGCCATAATGGATGTGCTCAGACCAGTCATGTCATCGTACGACCAGGAAAATATGTCCTCATACTATCTTAGAAACTTTGTATATTCTTTCTTTTCTGAAGGTGACAAATGAATGTTGATTCGTGTTTCTTTGATGTTTTCTGCATGTCCCAAGTTAACAATCTCAGTCTCGTCCAAGTTGGACTTGGGCCTATTTTTAAAATTCTCAACTTCCTTAACAATCTCTTTCTGTATATCATCTTCCTCTGAATTTATGTCCGTTTATTCCGTTGTCTCGTTGCATGTCACAGTCATTGGTTCATCAAGATAAGTAATAGTAATGCTGTATAAGTAAAGTAATGAGAGAAAATAATAAGAGTAAGATTTAATAAAATTGAAGTTCTTGGATAAATTCCATAAATGTTTTGAACATTGGAGCTCTTTCTTGAAAAAAAAATAAAATGCGAAAGGAAAGTAAAACTAATAAAATAAAATAGTGCATGGTGCTTGTTCAGCCCTGCTACCCTGAGGCACGTCGGGCTCTGGTGGTTCTGACGGTCCAGTTGTTGAGGTTAGCTACAGACATGGGTGTCCAGGAAGTCTTGGTGCTGTGAGACTCGGACCTTCTGGTGCACCAAATTCAAGGGGAATGGGAAATATGGGATTTAAAACTCATACCGTACCGGCAGTGTTTACATGATCTTTGTTAACGGTTTCAATCAGTAGAGTTTAGGCATACTCCAAGGATCTATAATGAGGATTTTGATGCTTTGGCTACCTTGGCGTCAATGTTACATCATCCAGATAAGGCTTATATGGACCTGTTGTATATTAAGGTCCATGATCAGCATGCTTACTGAATATGGTAGAAGAAGAACTTGATGGTGAGCCTTGGTTTTACAATATCAAGGAATATATTAGGATGGGGGTGTATCCAGTACAAGCCACAAGTGATAAAAAAAGAACAATTCGGCGGTTAGCAAGCGGATTTTTCTTTAGCGAAAGGGTTTTATACAAAAAGACTTCAGATCTTGGATTGTTGAGATGCATAGATGCTAGACAGGCCACAACTATCATGATCGAAGTACATTCTGGATTCTGTGGACCGCATATGAGTGGCTATGTGCTGGCAAAGAAGATTCTCCGAGCAGGTTATTATTGGCTCACTATAGAGCGAGATGTTATCAGTTTCGTGTGCAAGTGTTATCAGTGCCAAGTGCATGGAGATTTGATTCACTCTTCGCCATCTGAATTGCACACAATGTATGCACCATGGCCTTTTGTTACGTGGGGCATGGATGTCATTGGGACAATTGGGCCAGCAACATCAAATGGGCACAGGTTCATTCTGGTGGCCATCGATTATTTCACAAAGTGGGTTGAGGCCAAAACGTTCAAGTCAGTAACCAAAAAAGCGGTGGTCGATTTTGTGCACTCAAATCTCATTTGCCGGTTCGGGATTCCGAAGGTGATCATTACAGACAATGGTGCTAATCTCAATATTCATCTGATGAAAGAGGTATGTCAGCAGTTCAATATTACGCATCGCAATTGCACCCCTTACCTCCCCAAGGCAAACGGGGTAGTCGAGGCGGCCATCAAGAACATAAAGAAGATACTTCGGAAAATGGTGGAGGGTTCTACACAGTGGCATGAAAAGTTTCCCTTTGCATTGTTGGGTTATCGCACTACTGTTCATACTTCAGTACGGGCAATTCCTTATTTGCTAGTGTATGGCACTAAGGTAGTGATACCCGCAGAAGTTGAAATCCCATCCCGTCGAATTGTCGCAGAAGCCAAAATTGACGATGATGAATGGGTCAAAACCTGCCTAGAACAATTGAGTTTGATCTATGACAAAAGGTTGGTATCAGTGTGTCATGGCCAGTTGTATCAACAGAGAATGGCAAGAGCATATAACAAGAAGGTGCATCCATGGAAGTTTGAAGTCGGTCAGCAAGTATTGAAACGTATCCTGCCACATCAGGAAAAGGCAAATTCGCCCCAAAATTGCAGGGGACATTCATCATGACGAGAGTGTTATCCAATGGTGCTTTGTATTTAACAGATATAGAGGGCAAGTGTGTCGACATGGCTATCAATTTCGATGCAGTCAAAAGATATTATGTATGATTTTTTAGGTTAAATTGTGTTTGTTTGTACTTGGCATATTTTAAAGAATAGAATGACGAAAGCATTTTGTTCTACTATCTAAACACTTTATCCATTGTTACCCCCTTTTGAGCCTTATTTATTCCTTTCGTACCCCCTTTTTAGAATCAGTAGCAAAGATCAGAAATGCAAGCGCGACAGATAAGTAAAGGAAAAGAGAGAAAAGAAAAAATGAAAATTGAAAAAAAGGAAGAAAAGAAAAAGAGTAGAAAAGGAAAAAAAGAAGAAGAAGAGAAAAGAAAAGAAAAAGAGAAAGGAAAAATAACAAAACAATAAAAGAGAAAGAAGGAAGAAAGAAAAAGAGAAAGAGAAGAAAAAGAAAAGAAGATCACAACAACAAAGCAATTTCTATGACATGAACTACGTTCGACCTGATTCCTTTTAAGGATACGTAGGCAGCCTCACAGTTCGATCCCATTAAAATAAAAATTCAAAAGTCCCCAAGCAAAGAAATTGGGGCAGAAGTTGTATTTGTTGTAGGAAATGTGATTCTGAAAGTTGTAATTCTGAACCCAGTTGAGTTATTTTGAGTCTTTTGATACCCTTTCTTTCTAACCCTATCCAAAAACCCACATTACGATCCAAAGAAAGACCATCCGATTAGTCTTCAATAGATGCCAAGTCTAGAAAGTAGAGGTGATTCATGTCAGGGGCAACACTCCGATTTAAGAAAGAAAATGAAAATGAGAGAGTCTTATTGGTGAAAACACTCACGGGCACCGTAAGGTGATGAAAGCTGGGAGAAATAAAAAATGAGAGAGTCTTATTGGTGAAAACTTTCACAGGCACCTTAAGGAGAAAGTGAGTTGAGAGATGAACAAATGAGAGAGTTTTGTTGGTGAAAACACTTCGGGCCACCGCAAGCCGAACAAGGACAAGGTTTTGGTAAAGAAATTTGGTTTTGAAGATCTCGGGGCATAAAGTGCGACAACTGAAAGCTGATTGGTTGGACAGACTAGGCCGATTAATCCGAAATGCATGTCATGAGCGTTGGTGCCAGCTGCTCCACTCAGCTAAGTCTCTTTTCTTTTTCCCCTTCAGACAGTCTTCCAGTTGGATTTTTCTTATCCTTAACTCTCAAAAGTCATTGAATTTCATTTCTTTTGGGTTTATTTCTCTAAAGTGTGTCCAATGTCAGTTCCGTTTAAGCAATAAGAAGGGATTTCAAAAATGAGAGAGTCTTATTAGTTAAAACCTTCACGGGCACCTTAAGGCGAAAGTGAGTTGAGAGATGAACAATTGAGAGAGGTTTGTTGGTGAAGACCTTTCGAGGCACCGCAGGCCGAACAAGGAAAATTTTTGGTGAAGAAATTGGGTTTTGAAGATCTCGGGGCATAAAGTACGACAACTGAAAGCTGGTTGGTTGGACAGACTAGGCCGATTAATCCGAAATGCATGTCATGAGAATTGGTGCCAGATGCTCCACTCAGATAAGTCTCTTTTCCTTTTCCCCTTCAGACAATCTTCCAGTTCTGGATTTTTCTTATCCCTAACTCTCAAAAGTCATTGCATTTCATTTCTTTTGGGTTTATTTCCCTAAAGTGTGTCCAATGTCAGTTCCGTTTAAGCAATAAGAAGCGATTTCAAAGCTCACTACCAACTTCTAAAGTTGCACAAAGCACAGGGCGGTCAAGGCATTGCTAAAGATAGTATGATGTGAAATGGGATACAAAGGGTCAGCGAAAGTTTCATCGGTGGAATGGTTTAGTAATTTCATGGGAGATGCAGAGGTTCAGATAGATGGGTCAGAGATGTAACAAAACGGTTTGGGTATAGAACACTCAGGTCATCCAAGATCATGTGGGTGAAGGTGAGTCAGAAAGTCAAGCAGTTCTTGGCCAGTTCAGAAAAACCAGGCAAAGCAAAATACGGCAGCGGAGAGGCCACCTTCAGCAAGAATGCCACGAACTAACCACCATATTTTAAACTGACAAGATTTTTATTTTATTGAAACATGGGCAGAAAGTTTCGATTGTTTCGAAGAAACCCTCCGTAAGGGAAAAGCAAGCACCAGACAGGTTTTACAGTAAATTTTTAGGACCCTCTTGGAAAATGGGACCTAGTTTAAAATTCAAAACAATCATGAATAAATATACTTAAAAGTTTGCATGTTTGAGATAGAATCCAACTAGGAGTTGCGAGGACCCTCCTGAATAATGGGACCTAGATTTAAGATTTCCATTAAATAATAAGATTTGGCGTAAGTATAATTTAGCCGTAAAGTTCTGTTGTAGGATAGTATAATTCAACCTTAAAGAATTGTCACTCTTAATATAAAACTTGACTTTTGATTTTCAGGACCCTCCTGGATAATGGGATGTAGTTGTAAGACCTTCTTAGATAACAAGATTTAGCGGAAGTCATACCTTTAGAAAACATAATTCAACTTTTAAAACTGTCATTTAACTAGGAGTTGTCAGGATCCTCCTGGATAATGGAATCTAGCTTTAAAAATTCTTAGTAATATTTGGTAACATGATTCAGTTTAACACTCACAAATGTGCCAAGCTACCAAACTGGGGCAGAAAATTTTCTTTGTTTTATCTATTTTTGTTGAAATCAGGCGCCCACCTGGAGAGCACAGGAATACAGTTCAAGTTGAGCAATCAGGCGCCCATCTGGAGAGATGGAGAGAACGAGAATACAGTTCAAGTTCAGCAATCAGGCGCCCACCTGGAGAGCACGGGAATATATTTCATGTTCAGCAATCAGGCGCCCACCTGGAGAGCATGGGAATATAGTTCAAGTTCAGCAATCAGGTGCCCACCTGGAGAGCACGGAAATACAGTTCAAGTTCATCAATCTGGCGCCCACCTTGAGAGCACGGGAATACAGTTCAAGTTCAGCAATCAAGCACACACCTGGAGAGCACGGGAATACAGTTCAAGTACAGCAATCAGGCGCCCACCTAGAGAGCACGGGAATACAGTTCAAGTACAGCAATCAGGCGCCCACCTAGAGAGCACGGGAATAAAATTCAAGTTCAGCAATCAGGCGCCCACCTGGAGAGCACGGGAATACAATTCAAGTTCAGCAATCAAGTACCCACCTGGAAAGCAGGGGAATAAAGCTAAAGTTTTGAAAATCAGGCGACCACCTGGAGAGCAAGAGAGAGCAACACCAATTTTAAGGAAGGGAAATAATGTAAGTGTCGGTAATCAGGCGTCCACCTGGAGAAAAGGAAAACATCTCAGATTATAAATCGAGTTCAGGAATCAGGCGTCCGGCTGGAGAAAAGGGAAAGCATCTTAGAGTACAATTCAAGTCGGCAACAACGGAACTTCACCAGGAGAATAAAAGTCAACAAGGAAACAAGAACCACAAGATAAAGTTTGAAGATACAGATAGAATTTTTGTAATGCATAGATCATAGTTTAGTCTAGCTTCTTTTCATTTGGTCATGGTGTAATAAGGGGTTCAGCAGTAGCAGCAGCAACAGCGACGGTGAAATCAAAAGCTTCATGGTAGTTCCGGCTACCAAAACTTCCTGAACTACACTGACATATTTTCTTTATAGCCAAGGATATGTAGGCAACCTCGGAAGCAGGGTGCGGTCAAATCCTTAAAAAAATGCTTCCAAAGGAGTATTCAAACGGGCAAAACTTGCTCGTATCCGCTCACTTTATATTTGTACGAAAAATCTTTGTTTCTCCAAGCAATGAGGGGCAGCTGTGAGTACATGATTTTTTCCCTATATGAATTACTCCCACAAATTCAAAACAAAATAATTTTTCCATTGTTTGCAATTTTGTGGATTTTTGTGGCATATTCTGTTAATTGTTTGCATTTGTCTGTGCATGTCTATTTTATTTAATTAATGAAAAATACAAAAATATGTTGCATTTGTATTTAAAGTTTGAATTTGCAATTTTAAGAATTAATTAGTAATTATTTATTTTACAAAAAGGGAAAATCGCACATAAATAATTCATTTTGCACATTTTAATTTTGATTTTTGATTTTGGTAGTTTTCCTTTAAATTTGATTCTTAAGTATTTGTGATAATTATTATCTAGAATTAATTAGTATTTTTGATAGGCTAATTTGGTTTTAGGATTTAATTTTTAATTTTGAAAAAGAAAAAAATAGAAAAAAGAAGAAGAAGAAATAAAAAGGAAAAGGAAACAAAAGAGGAATCAGATTTTTGGGCCTTCTATAATCCCAAGTCTTTAGGCCTAATTGTTAAATACCCTGTACCCATTTAAAATCTATCCCAAATCCGTTTCCCACTCGGTCCAAACCCTTCAGTCTTTAAAACAATTAAAACGACGTAGTATTGAGGCAATACTACATCGTTTTGAGTTCAAGTGTCTAAAAGAGATCCTGGCACTTCATCTTCTTTCATCTAATGGCCCTAAAGGATTTATCATCTTTACATAAAGAAATTCCAGTTAATGATCATGTTACAATTCTCACCATTTACTGAATCACCCTTAGTCGTTGATTTCTCTTAGTCGTCAATCCTCTTGTAGAACCTGTACATCTTTCCCCCTTTTCTTGTAATTTTCAGTCTTCTCTTCTTTTGTTGTTAGTTATCTTATTTTGGTTTCAAGCATTAATTCTTGTGTGATAAATCATCATCACTAGTTTAGTAAAATCATTATTTGTTCATGATGATTTCTTTTCTTTTTCGTCTATTCCTTTTTCCTTTCTCTATTTGTTTTAGAAGTTCCATTCTTCATAGCTTTAGTGGTTTTTATCATTTTTTTTGTTGTTCTGGTTTTTCTTTAATTACGTTTGGCCTTTGTAAAGAGAAAGCCCAAAGTGGGCAAGGGGAAACTCTGATCGCCAGCACATGGTTTAGGCCTGGATGCAGTTTTCTTGGATCCATATTTATTTTTCAGGGGGTAAATAATGAATAATTAGAGGTTAACTTGGGTATTTTAGGTATAGAAATCTTTGTAATAGCCTAAGAAAACTTCTACGAAGATGGGGTGGGGACCAATTTGATGTTCTAATTTTTAGATTAAGGTCCTCTAAGCTAAAATGAAAATATTAAAAGGTGCAAACGACAAAATCTGAAATGTATATTTGCTGCCCTAACACCCCTCTATGAAAGCATCATTTGCTAAAATTCTGAAGGGAGAAAATTTAGGGAAAAAAGATAAACGGCTCAAAACACACAAAACAAAAGAAAAATACAGAAAAGGGTGAACAATTAGAAGAAAAACATAGAAAAGGAAGAAAAAACACTGTTGCATTGGATGATTTTCTGGAATTTGAAAAGGGTTCTTATATCTTGCTGGTTTTTGGATTCCAAATATAAGCTGAAATTGATGTTCTGCTGTTAACTGTTGTTGCTAAACTGCTGCTGATCTCACCTTCTTCTTCTGATATTTTGTAGTTATTTTTTGTTGCATCCAGGTACACTTTCGAATCCTTGCAATGGAAATGTGAATGTTGAATGAAAGATGGTGTTCCAATGTTCAGATTTTAGCTTCCTTTCAAAGTCTGATCTTGGTAGTTTTGATGTGGTTTGATGTTTATCAATCCGTTTGTTTGCAGTTTTAATTGAACTTAGTATAATTTCAGTGAATGTCATGTAGTTGTTTGTAATCATAAAATTGGACTTTCATTTTACTTTAGTAGATTCAAGTGTATTCAAATGAATTTCTAGCATTGTATTAGGGGTATGATGACATGATATGTTACGGCTTGATTCACTATTTTCATATGCTGAAGCCAATATCATGACTAGCTTTGATGAATCTGTGCGTTGTCCGTTCTTGAGGAATTGATAATTTCTGCTCAAATGATATCAGTTTAAGGATCTTAAGGTTGTCATCTTTGAGGGTTGATTGGACTACCCTGCACTTAGTACATTAGTATATGCAAATAGGTGTATGCATGCTAGTAAAAGAAAGTCTGTGAGTTTAATGTTAAAGGTTTCATGGAATTGGTCTATCAATTGCCTTGGATCTAATGTTTGGAATTGGACAGAGCTGAGTCCATGTTAGCAATTGTATTATTTTGAAATCACATGGGTGATGGACTGGGTTTGATGTTGAGCCTCTTGTTTACATTTCTGATGTTGAATCCATGTTTAGCAATTATATTCTTTTGAAACCATGTTTGTGATGAGTTGGGTTCGATGTTGAGTTTCCCTCTTTTTTAACATTTTCTGATGTCGAATGCAAGTTTAGAGAACCAACTTGGGTCTTGTCTTCATTTTTCTCCTTATCCCTCAAATAATTTGGGCCATGAGGCGGCAAAGCTGAAGCGCAGGTCCTTTCTGATGGGCCTGCCCATTTTTGCCTTTGGGCTTAATGTTGAATATGGCGCGAGCCCCCTTTTCTTCAAAATAACCAAGTTTGCTTTCTTATTCAATGCAAATCCTCTTCAGTTAAGCTTGCCTGAACACTAGAGTTAAGGGCACGAGGAACATAAGCCCAACTTATAATATGTTATTAATTAGAATTTATTAGTAACTGAGGAGAACCGTAGTAAATAAATGATTAAGTTATGGACCTCACAATTTAATTTAGAAACCTTCTTGGTTAGCATAATTTGAGGCGTGCCGTGTTAAATAAATCTCAATTGCATGGCCCTCGTTTAATTAATCTTGTTCATCTTTAGAAACCGAGGCGTGCTATTTAGCGAATTTTCATGGCTCTTGCAAAGTTGCAAACGCGTAGTTGCTTTACGCGAGTTATCCTAATAATTTACCTTCCTAAATTCGGGTGCGTATTTATGTGACCCAAATCCAAATTCCAACAATGTTAGATAAAATATGTCAAGAGCCGCAGGTGCATTTATGTGACGTGGTACAAGACGTATTTTAAATGACGTTGCGATTCTCCTAAAAATAAAAAAAATGGTAATAAAGTTAAAATTTCACATAGGTTTAAAATATTGTAAATAAGATAATAGGCCAATAATAACAGTTGAGCGACCGTGCTAGAACCATGGAACTCGAGAATACCCAACACCTTCTCCCGGGTGAACAAAATTCCTTACCCTTATTTCTGTATTCGCGGACTGTAATACAGAGTCAATATTTTTCTCGATTCGGAATTTGAACCGGTGACTTGGGACACCATAAATTATCCCAAGTGGTGACTCTGAATTTTTAATAAATAATCCCGTTTTGATTGTCACTTCAAGTTGGAAACAACTCCCCTTATACCCTTCCGGTGGTGTAGGTAAAAAGGAGGTGTGACAACGGTGTATAGTCCGATCCCCCTCTTGAGCAGCGGTGTATAATCCAAATATTTCCTCGGGTCGGAGGAAATCATCCCTCTGCTTCGTCGTCCCGAGCCAACGATGACAGCAACAACAAAGAAACAACGTAATCTCGCTCGACCAGAGAGGGTCTAGGAGATTGGCCGCAACATGCTTGATAGAAGTACCGCCATACAATCTTGAGGCCATGGGCCTCAAACATTGTGAACGAAAAGAAATAAAGATAGCGAGAAAGGAGGAAAGGATAGGTACGGAAAGATACTTGGATAAAAGGTTGATCCCAGGATTCCTCCATTTATAGAAAGGGGGCAATGTAACATTCCATTATCGCCCTCGAAAAATATAACAATAGGCACATTTAATGCGTCCCTGGTAGCTGAATCGATGGCGACATTATGGCTTTGGAGAATGAGAAACCGCAATACGTTGAATGATCCTGGAGAAGTGAAATGACGGAGCATTTCGGTAATCGTGGAAGCTTGCGTTATCGGTACGACGTCATCACGAGAAATCTGAAGAGTCGGATGTCAAAATCATTTCTTGTCGCTCCTCTCCAAGAAACACGGGGACTATTGGTATATGGCAAAATCGGAAGAACCAATTTCTCGTTGATAAGGCATCGTGGACGATCACCTCAAAGGCTCGAGTCCACGAATCGGGTACCCTCCCTCGAGGTTCATTGACACCCGACCTAGGTAAAACATTGGCCGCGACCCCAACGAATATGGGGAGTTCCCGAAGAGTGTAGCTAGGGCGGGCAAAGTCTGTCAGGCTAGTCTGAAGCTAGTCTGAGCCTGCATCATGAAGTTAGCCAGTTGTCCCATCCCGATTTCTTTATCATTAATGTATTTTGCACAACGTTGGGATTTTTCCTCCTATATAAAGGGGATACGTGATACTTTGTAAGACCCGGTTGTTCCAGTTGCTCCACAAGAAATATAGCTTGAGCTCGAGCCCTGGAATCGACCTCGAGGTCCCAAATGCCCCGAATAGCTTTCTCTCCCTAACTTTATTTCGTCTCTGAATCTCATATACTTATTATCAATTACTTAACAAACTAGCATAAAAATAGATCACATATTATTAGAGTTCAATCAACAAATTTAATTATTATTACCATTCTCACGGTAAACAGCTTTATTTTACATGTTAATTTTAATGCAGGTTTTTGCCATCCTTCAGGCCACACATATGGTTGTGGAATCTATGAATACATTTTTTCATGAGCCGTGGAATTCCTAGTGAGAGATACCATACCATATCAGAGTGAATATGTGGCAGCAAATTAAGGTACAAACAAATAAAATTTATATAATACTTATTGTGTTCGTCTAACCTTTGATTTAATTTTAGAATAAGGGTGTATGGAAACCTCGGCATGAAATTCAAGTGAACGCTAATTTCGAGAAGAAAGCACAAAAAAGAACTAAAGTTAGTCATTTTGTTGCTTAAACAGGTGGCAACAAACCCAATTGGTTGCGTCAAGATATCTGACTTTAACTTTAAGAGAAGTGGAATATGGATGAATGAAAGCCGGAGAGTGAAAAAGGAAAAGCAAATCGAGCTTCCAGTAAGGGTGGATCGTTGCACGCCGGAGGTTCCATTAGTTCAGCCCTTCGATTGAGATTGGTAATTAATTTGTAAATTTTACTTAGTATTACTTGTTGCACCCTATTTTATACAGGTCAAAACAAGACTCAACTAGTGGTTCTTCTGATGTTGATAAAAGAGAATCGCCACCTAATATTTAAGGTATGTTAGGGTACCTATGTGTTTATTATATTATTATCCTAATGGTCTACGAACCAAATGGAATTTGAGTAGGGGTACTAATTAATGTAAGGAGAGAGTGTTAGGCATCCCTTAAAATCTACTAGGCGTGACTCTTTAAACTTATGCTAGATTCGGGGAAATAAAGGTCTACACTCCGCTTGGTCAGGTGCTTAAAGCCTGTCAAATATTCATGACGCACAGGTTGTTTCTACACTCTCGCTAATATGCTTATCTTCAGGGTTTGTAGTACTTCTAAAACTGCAAAGGCAATTTTTTACAAACTTAAGTTCAATACAACTGTTTGCGTACCAGTTGTGCTGGCTTTTTGTTCATGGTTATTCTGAAATTATGTAGGATTTACAAAATAGCCCGACATGTATTGGTATACTCTTTTAAAAACAACAAATGAGTGATACATTTGCAGGATATAAAACAAAAAAAATAGCATAAACCTCTTCTATTTTGTCCAGAATTCATTTCAAAATATAATTCACATGCACTATACTAAATAAAGAAAACAAAATCAGCTCACTACCGTTACTAAATAACACAATATTACAATTAGAAGAACAGATTTACAGTATTAAGTTCAAAAGATATACAGTAATACAGATATTGTAACACTGGGTATATTGCGTATTGCAACGTGTTTACTTTTCACTAACAAAATCGTACCATCTTTATTTAATTTAACAAATAAACGTATGTCGATGTGAAGCCCAAAATAGCCAAGGCAATAATCTCTGTATTCTCTTAATGATAAAAGGACATCAAATAAATCAACCTGCGTTAAACTACACCGATAGCAATAGGCAACATATCATAACCACTTCTCTCTCTCTTTCTTGATCGATATCAAGCTTTCTTTACAAACAACAACTTCCAATGTTTCCGCATCACCTGATATGTCAAGATTCTTAATTTCTTGGCTGAGGAGATTACACGACACAAGTTCTCCATTCTTGCTTTCTATTAGCAACTCTGTGTCATTCTTCCAGATTGACAAAGGTGATAGTATGAAGATTGGCCCGATGGTAAACTCCTTACTCCAAGATTCTTTAATACCATATTTCTTCATCACCCAAATATCAACCATTTGGGGCATTTGGGGCTCGTCAAACCAAAAATACATTGTAGGATAACAAACCAACGCAAGACATTCATTTAAGATGACAAGATTCTTTACTTGCATATCAATTAGATCGTCGGGATAAAGAATATTTTGAAACAACTCTGTGCTAAAGTTGAAACAAACGATCCAATTTTCTACACTTGGTGATAACATTGTTCCGCATAAATGCAAAACCCCATTAAATAATAACTTATAACAACGAGAAGTGTGAAACGTCGTTGGCACTTCATCGATTTCTCTCCAAGAATTTGTACTTAGATTATAGATCTCAATAGTACTAACTTTCTTAATTTGAGGATATTCGTCAAAATTGAATATTCTAATAACCTTATAATCATTAGTTTTGGGGTCAAATCCAATTGCCGCGATGATTTGCATCGTGTGAGTAAGGTCTTGTCTAGTAGATGAGTATTGGCTAGGAGGGAGTTCCCAAAATTCTCTTAATGTTGGGTTGTACAAAAAAATAGTCCTGTAACTACCTATGCAGACTATGCCATTGCAAGATCCTGCAATGCTAACACCAATATAGTTATCAAAGTATGTTACATTTGGTGCTATAGATTTGAATGATTCATCAATTGAATGGCATGACAGAATATTATGACCTTTATAATAATTGCTTTCTGCCTCTACCTCATCATCACTGATGTAACGCTTCAAAAGAACAAAGTCCTTTGAGAGACAATCATGATTGTAATGAATAGCGATGAAATTAGAGCTATTTACCAAATTATACCATGCTTTAGATACACATTTGAATCTCAAGAGAGATCTCCCCGGCATGTTCTTCAAGATGTCTATCAACACATCATGGGGAAGTTGTTTAATCCTTAGCGAATCAACCTCGTCCATTTCTGGAAATAATTTTCAGCAGGGATGAATATTTATCATAATTTACAAATTGATGAGGGGAATTTATGGCAAATCGAATATTACCAGAGAGATTGTGTTGTTTCAGCTTTTATAAAGTTCCATATAACAGCGAGTTTTGAGGGTTATGCCCACCAATGCTTTACCTGGTCGAAGATAGACTTTTAGGGCGATAAGTCTGGTTTGTTCTATTGTGTAGTTCATCTGGAAATGTCATCTAGTCACATTCCCGGAATATACTCGATCACATTATGCATATATTAACTAATTAAACTAATTGAAAACTGAAAAGAAAATCTATATGGAAGATCCAGTTTAAAGATTTGATAATTTAAAAAAAAAAATTTGACATCAGATGCCCATTCATAACTCGAGATATTTATTGAAAAAAAAAACACTAGTCTATCAGTCATTTTAACTAATGAAACTTTCAATTTTGTTGGACGGTTAGTTTGTGGGTATATATGGGCATAAGCATATTTATCCTAGGTTTGCATAATTGTTTAAACAATTTGTCAGTGTTAGCGAAGTTTGTTTCAATGCAAATTATTATCAGTTGCACGTACTTTTAAAATTCAAACTGTCATTGGGTTCGCTCTAGGTTTATAATCCAGATTATGACATAAACAAATCCGCACGACAAGAATACAAGAATGTGAAGTTTCCTGAGGGTTCAACAACCTCTCGAAGATAAGTACAGACGTCTCCGTATCGATCTGCAAGACTCTACTAAATCTGTTCATGACTCGTGAGACCTATGTAACCTAGGCTCTAATATCAACTTGTCACGACCCAAAACTAGCATGTCGTAATAGCGCCTAACGTGGTACTAGGCAAGCCAATATTTACAAATCAACTCCAACAATTTTTAATAGAAAATGGATTTTAAGCAGTTTAATAGGGAAAACTTCTCATAAACATGATAGAAAATCCAAAACACAATGCGGAAACTCCCAACATCTCGGTGTCACTTAGTTCATGAGCATCTAAATATCATAAGTTTGGAAAATATACTGTCTATCATAATCCGAAACTAAATACAATAATGAGGGATAAGGAAGGAGAAACAAGGTCTGCGAAAACACCGAGCAACTACCTCGAGATATCCAAAGGGTCAACTGCGCAGTGAATTAACACCCACCATGTCCGGAAACACATGCAGCATGTAGTATGAGTACTACCAACTCAGTAAGTAACAATACTAAATAAAAAACTGAAAGTAATAACGAGCTTTACAATTATAGTTCAATTTCAGTAATTTCAACATAGGAAAGTAGGCACGCTATAAAGTTCGATAATTTAAGTTCAATCAGTTACTTCATGAGAAGTTTAAGGGAAACAGAGTCTTTCAGAAAATTTCAAGACAGTGATGCATGGCAGCTAAGTGCAACATTGATGAACTTCGTATTTACTTCTTTTGTTACTTCTTTACCAAAGCACCTGTACTGGTAGATACGCAATTGCACAGCACTTTACCATTATTTTAATTTTATTGAATGTTTAATTAGGAATTGCATCTTCATTTGAACGGCGGCTAGCTTCGAAGTTGTAGGGAATAAACCTTTTGGGTACGGTGAAGTCAAGACTTTTAGGAGGTATATATGACAAAGCCCCTTCTGCTCAACTATAGTTGCACTCACTGCATAATAGGAGAATAAAAGTGATTGCAGTTATCCAATATATAGTAATTCTCGATTTTGTCCATTAATCCTTTTTTCAAATCGTGGAATGATATTCAATCAAGAGCATATTTTAGAGAGACTATAGTTAGTATATTCTGTTGGTTGTGGATAAATGATCACCAAAACTTTCACAAAAAATAGAGAAAACCATTTGATCTTCTCTCTATGTGAGAATGTATAAATGATAGTACTATCTAAAATCGTTAAATCTTAAATCTTTCTAATTATATCCATTTGAATTATTCCATTAATAAGCTGCAAATTCCCAAAAATAAATTATGGTGTTTCTCTTTCTCTCTCTCTCTTTTTTGGGTTTATGGGGTGGAGCATATGATTCAGTTAAGGGAGATTTGATTTTTCTATATGAATCATCAAAATTCTTACGTTAGTGATTAAGAAAAAGGTTGGTCTTATCTCGAGGATTTAGGATTTTATTTTTCATTTGCATGTGCTTGATAAGACATCAAAATCAGCTTGATACATGGGAAAGAAAGACTTGCTACAGTTTTAAAAGTCAGTGTGGTCTATTATTTAAGATTGAGACCGAAAGAAAATGAAATTG
>MU757564.1:16493-28318 GCA_026770625.1 Nicotiana glauca | reverse complement strand
AAATATATATATATATATATATATATAATAGACTAATTTAAATTGATATTCCATTGTATATAGGTTGATTTTGAAGAAAAATATGCCCGTATGAAATTTTAGATCCGCTAAATAGCTTATGTAAGCACAATATAGTAGAAGTTTTACAATAATATCATACAAAAATTATGATACTGGTCAATCTGCTTCTAAGTATATTTTTATCCTTGCATTTATCTTTCGTCTTGAAAACTTAAAGAATATCCTTTTAAATTTGTGTGAAAATAATTTACAGCATGTTATGTTTTGCAATTACAATAAATAAAGCACAAAGACAAACATCCTAATTTAAACTATATTTATCGCAATAAGCTTTCTTGCACGGACAACTGTATGTTGCACTTTCAAGCGGGGTATCAATATTGACATCAAGAGCTATGGTTATGATAGAGCAACCAAAGCATTAGAAGGAAACATACCTAAAAAAATATCGTCTACAAAGACATGTTCGGTAAGATACCATCATATTAAATACTTTTAAATTATAATACATAATTATCTAACTAACATGACTAAATTAATCATTTTGTGTAGGTTCTGATGATGTCCTTTCATTTTGAATTTCATGTATTATGCTAATGTAATAATACTTTTTGGCATTTAGATGATTATTGTATTATTATACATAAAAACTTTCTCATTACTTAAATTTTATTGTTCCTTCATATAAATAAATGTTTAAATCTTCACGTGCTATTGTTAACATGCAATGCACGTTCATAGATACTAGTTTATATTAAAAGCACGAAGGCCCTTAGTGAAATGTCGTTCGTCTTTTTTACCCCTTTAGAATAGAGTTCACACTGGACAAAATAGTCACTTAATTATCTTCCTATATATAGTATTAATCATTCAATTTACTTTCCTAATATTTAAAAATACTCATTTAATTACTTTTCTATTTAGGACCTTGATTTATAAAAGTGAATATACATTTCTAAAATTTCTACCATAAATAAATGAGAAAAGTACGTTTTAGAGAAGGAACTAAAATATCTTCAATTCCTAAAGTCTTAAGTTAATAAAAAAATATATATTTCAAGAAGGAATCAAATTATTTTAAATTCTAATTTTTCTTATACATAAATAAAAAAGGACAATACATCAAAAGGAAACTCTTCTACTTTTGTTATGGGTAATTTTTCGGCAACTTTGTCAAACAAAAACGTAGAATCCCTTTCTCCTTTTTTTTTTTCCAACTTTTCTATTTACATGATTTTGAAATGTTATACTTTTTCTTTGATCTATATATATAATCATGTAATTCATAAATATAATTATTTAGAAAGAGATTAGGTGGAATGAGTTCTTTTAGAGTGTTCCTACTTTCTCATGTGATGCATAAGTTAGAGCTAAATAAAAATTTTCGAGATGAGAAGAAACATAAGACTCAAAAAAGGGATTAAATTAGGAGTGTTTGGTGACGGCCTACGAAGATTAGTTTACCTAGATTATAGAAGTGTATAGGGTACATGCAAAATAATCTTTTTGTATATATTTTTATTAATTAACACGATAGACACGTGCAACGCACGTACACTAAAAACTAGTATATTAAAAAAATTGTACAAAGAGATGTAGAAGGCGACGTTTCAACTATTAGGCTGTTGGGATCATTTTAGTTATGTGGTTTTTGGAAGTCTGGAAATATATATGAAAAAGAGTTTGATCTGATCGATCTGAAAGTTGAATATATATGGTTACCGATCTATATCATATAGAGAATTAAGCCAAATAAAATCTTTTGAAATATGTAAAATTATCACCTATTACTATTCTCTAATAATACACATTTATATTTTTGGAGATTCTTATTTAAATCCACGTTCTTAGGCATATTAGTTGGGCAGGCATATCATATAATCATATATATATCGCACGACCTAACCACGTTAGCTAGGTCTTTTATACATATACATTTATTAATTTAAGTAACACATAGCATCATCAGCAATAAAAATTGGTTCAAGTAAGAGTTGTCATGATCAAGGTTGTTACAATATATAAAAAATTTAATAATAAAGCCGAAAAAAATAGTTTAACCAACTTATATTATATTTTGGGCGCCTACTAGGGAAAAATTAACGGGCCATATCTCTACATTATTCCTATATAAGCATGGAGATTTGTTGGAATCTGAGTAGAACTTTCAAAAGGAAATTAATCATCAAGTTTTGTGTAAGTAGTTAAGGTTGCAACATAATTAAGGAGAGGTTAAGCATGGGTTTTAGGGGTTCAGTTGCAATTGTAGTTATTTTTTTGGCCATGGTTTTGGCTGTTGCTAATGCACAATATGGAGGCGGCGGCTATGCTGAATCTTCTCCCTCAAAAAATGTTGGCTCCTCCAATTCTTCTCCAGCATTTCTGTTAGGATTTGTTGCTCTCATCATTTCTTTCTTTGTTATCATGAAAAGTATTTGATTCGAGTCTCTCAGTTGCAACTGATTTTTTTTTTGATGTAATTTTAATCTTTTTTTCGCTTTTCTTTTTCTCATTTGTGTGTAATATATCCTTGTATGCATGTTATTTTGCCCTTCAAATTTTTCTCTTTCGATTGCTTTGTGTTTTAATCAGCCTACCTTATTTTATTTACTTTACTTGCTAATTAGTCTAATTTTATGAGGTTTATTGTCATGTTATTCGTTAATTTTCAGCAAATAATCTTGGGTGTGCGTGGATATAATAGTTTGTTGGCTATTTCTATCTGACTTAGGAGAACTATTTCTTGAAAGAATGTTAAGTTCCTTTAGCGGACATCAAAATTAGTTCAAGTAAGAATAATCATGATCAAGGTTGTTACAATGTGTAAAAAATCAAAAATGAAAACAAAAATAATGGTCAATTCAACCAACTTGTATCGTATTGGCAACTAATAGGGAAATTATTAAAGAGTCATTTATGTTATGTCGAGAAATAACAAATTCGAAAATAAAAAAGATAAAAACATCAAATTTTAACGTGAAAAATCTTTCAAATTGAAGGTAAACACCATTGGGATCACAAAGATTCAACAACTCCATTATGACAATAAGAGGGTTCCAAAAGTTTCCCAAATTGGCTACATAACAAGTGTCAAACACGGAGCAACAATAACAGCAAGCGCAACAATAACAGCAAGCGCAACAACAAATCAATTAAAGAAAGAGGAGAAATCACAAAATACAGCTTATGCTGGGGGCTCGAAATCTGATACTATGGAAATCCAAATCCGATCTTCACCATTCAAATAAAAGAACAAGATGTTACAAACACTCACTCAAAATTTCAGGCTGATCCAACGGTTAACGAATCAAAAAACATGATTTGGCTGGTCAGAATAAAATCTACAACAAAACATACACTTTTTCTTCTCTCTCGATGAAAGCTCTCTCAAAAATCACTTTTATGTGCTAAAGTCTTTCAAAGAGTTACACCAATGAGCATAAAATAATTCTCCAACGTTGTCCTATATGTCGATAATGAGCAGTGCTTTCTCGTAAAGTCAAAACCAACTTTAAATAGGAATAAAAACCGAATCCATTCCAAATAGGAATGTAAACCAAAAGCAAATAGGATTATGTCATTGGCCCTTTGGCTGGACAACACGGGCATGACCCCAACAAACTTCCCCTCCATTCAAGGGGCCAAATATGTCTTCAAGTAGAAGAACTATTGACAGACTTCATGCCTGCCAATTTTCTGCAAAATGCATGCTTAACTATAAAGTCCTCGGGCTGCTCCATATAAATATCCTCATTTAATCACCATGAACAAAAGCAATTTACATCCATCTGCTCAACCTCTAAATCTAGACTCGCGGCTAAGACTAGAACCACACGAATATAAGACATCTTCACAACATGAGAGAAAATTTCATCAAAGTCAACTCCTTTCTTCTGGCCAAAACCTTTAACAACTAACATCGCCTTGTACCTTGGTGCAAATGTATGGTTATCTTTCTTTATTCTGAATATCCATTTGTTAGATAAAGCTCTCTTACCTTTTGGCAATTTCATTAACTCATATGTGCCATTCTTATGAAGTGACTTCATCTCATCTTCCATGGCTTTTTTCCACTGATATTTATGTGTATCTTGCATGGATTCATCGTAACTCTCAGGTTCTCCCACCTCAGTCAAAAGTACATACTCATTAGGAGGATAGCGCATGGATTTTAGCTTCTCCCTGGCAGATCTTCTAAGAGAGGTTTCAGGAACATTCGAAGTAGTTATCGGAGCAGGAATTGGTCGCTTATCAACCACAAATTCATCAATTGGAGCATCTATAACATCTAAAACATGATTATCATTTTGATCTTGATCACAATCTTCATTATTGTCTTGGGTTCCTTCATGTGCAATAGGTGCCTTAGCAATAGAAACTAGATCAATATAAACTAATCTCCCATTACTCTGAGAATCTATCTTCTTAGCTTCGTCAATATCTTCAATAGTCTGGTCTTCAAAGAAATTGCATTATGATTTCTAATCAGTTTATTGTCAACAGGATCATAAAAATGATACTCAAACTCATCTTGACCATAATCGATAAAGATGCAATGTTTAGTTTTGATATCCAGTTTCGATCTCTCATCTTTAGAAACATGCACGCAAGATTTACACCCATAAACTCTCAGGTGATCATAAGAAACATCTTTGGAAAACCAAACTTTATCTGGGACATCACTATCCAAAGTAACAACAGGAGATAAATTGGTAACATAAGCAACAGTATTAAGTGCTTCCGCCTAAAATGTATTTGGAAGTTTAGCCTATGAAAGCAAGCATATAACTCTCTTAACTAGAGTTCTACTCATCTTCTCTGCCAAATCATTCAATCGAGGCGTCTTGGGCGTAGTTTTCCGATGATGAATTGCTTGTTCCCTATAATAATTATCAAAGGGACCATAATATTCACCACCATTGTCAGTGCGAATACATTTTAATGTCTTCCTTGTCTGTCTCTCAGCTAAGACCTAAATTTTCTTAAACACGCCAAGTGTTTGATCTTTAGATTTCAAAGGATACACCCAAAACTTACGAGAATGATCATCAATGAAGGTCAGAAATTAAAGTGCACCACTTTTCGACTTTACTTTAAAAGGACCATACAAATCAGAGTGTACTAGCTCCAATAATTCGGGCTTTCTTGAAGGAGGATGTCTATGAATGGAAACCCTTTTTCTGTTTGCTAGCTAAACAATAGATACTCCTTTTCAGCTTTGCTTGCTTCACTCCATAAAGCAAACTTTTCTTAGCCAAACACGTATTCTCCCTCTCCCTCATATGACTCAATCTTCTCTTCCAGAATTCTGATAAAGTGTCACTTTCCACCATATTTATGGAGTCATTAAGAATAGACCCCTGTGTCACATATAAATGAGAAGACTTGACCCCTTGAGCCGCTACTAATGAGCCCTTTGTGAGCTTTCATTGGTCATTAAAGAGGGTATTATGGTAATCTTTATTGTCTAATCTTCCTACGGGGGTCAAATTGAAAGGAAAGTTTGGAGAATGCTTGAAATTTTGAAAACCTAACGCCGAACCATTATTAGTTTTCAAATAAACTATGCCAATACTAAAAACCTTAAGTTCACTGGCATTGCCCATTTTTAACACTCCAGAGTCAACATGAGTATAATATAAGAAAAAATCTTTTCATGGTGTGACATGTGAGGTAGCTACAAGATCTACTATCCAGATCGCCTCATGGGATCCAAATTGATGACATTTTCGTCATAAGAAAAAAGAAGGTCATCTTGAACAATGGCAGCAACATTGCTCTCGTTATTTTTAACTTTCTTTCCTTCTCTAATGTCTTGCTTCAACTTATGGTAAAACCTTTTGATATGCCCTCTATTGCCACAGTGGTTGCACGTAATGTTATGGTATTTGGACCTTGACTTACTTCTACTTTTATCTCTATTCCTCGAAACCTTGTTATTTCTCTTCCCCGGTCTTCTGTAACCAAAATATCTGCTTGTGAGGATGAACCCTGAGATTTTCTCCTTACTTTCTCGTTTAACACACTACTCTTGGCATATTCCATGGTTACCTTACCTCTAGGAGCTGAATTTATCGAAGAAACACGAAGAGTTTTCCAAGAGTCTGCCAGAGTATTAAGAAGCCAAATTCCTTGTATCTCATTATCAAAATTAACTCCCATCCCAGACAGTTGATCAAGGACGCCCTGAAAATCATTTATGTGATCAAGGATAGGGCTGCCCTCCCTGTATTTAAAGTTATCAATTGCTTTAGCAGGAACAACTTGTTGTTTCTAATTTTTGAAGCATAAAGAGTCTCTAACTTTTTCCACAACGATCTCGCATGTGTCTCATTCACAATATGGGTGTGAACATTATCTTCAACCCATTATCATATATATCCACATACTTGCTGGTGCTCGAATATTCTCGGGTTGATGAGCTGCAAAAATAGGTAAATGTATGTTCTTTACAACAACAAATCTTTCATCTTGCTACTCCAAACATTATAATTGCTCCCATTTAAACGTACCATCTTGCTGATAGTTGTCTTCATTGCGTAAAAACCTGGATAAAGCTCTGATACCACTGTTATGTCGAGTAAGAGGCCAACCCGAAAATTAAAAAGAAAAAGAATACCAAATTTTAACGCAAAAAATCCTATAATTTCTCCACATTATTCCTATATAAGTATGTTTCTTAGTGGAATCGCAATAACGTTTCAAAAGGAAATCAATCTGTAACGACCCGGTTAGTCGTTCTAAGATTTGTAGCCCCTTTTCTCTTATTTCTATTTTTTTATTGTGTTGTTCAGCTGTGTTGAGTTGTATCAAGTTGGTAGGTTTGGGTTTGGAGTAGTTTTGGAGTGAAATGATCATTTAGTCTCTTAGTTAGAAACCTAAGTTAGAAAAGTCAACTGGAAGTTGACTTATGAGTAAACAAATTTGGATTTGAATTTTTTATGATTCGATTAGCTTCGTTGGTTGATTTTAGACTTAGGAGTATGTCAGAAATATAATTTGGAAGTCTGTGGTAGAATTAGGCTTGAATTGGCAAAAATTAAAAGTTTAGAAGTTCTTAGGCTTGAATTCGAGGTTGATTTGGTATTTTGGTGTGGTTTTGGGTATTTCGGAGGTTTGACTAAGTTCAGGTAGTGATATATGACTTGTTAGAATTGTTGGTTGAGGTATCGAGGGCCTCGGATGAGTTTTGAATAGGTTTGAGTTGTGTTGCGCTCGTTTTTCTTATGTTTCGACGTCGTATCTTCAAGCATAAATGATAGCATATTGAACAAATGAGCTCCGATTTCATTTTTGATTGAAGCATTAGATCCGTATCGTAATTACGGACCCGTAGCAAAAAGAATAATTAAATTTGGATATTGTATGAGGATTTGATGGTCATTTTACTAAAAATTAGGTTGTCAGATTTTTAAGTTTAATTACGAAATTGCCACTAGCAGCGTATTTAAAAATCTGCACTATTTGCAAATATTAAAACCTACATATCTCCTTCATTATAAGGTCAAATAGAGTGATTCAAAAGCCTAACTTGATTAGAATTTTACAAGGAATTTATTGGAGTTATAAAATACGAGTTTCGGGATAGTTTGACATGAAAAACGAGGTAGAATAACTGGTAGAAAAATATACAAAATTAGGGTTTGTTCATTCGGCCATATTATGAGTTAAGGAGCTCGGATTTGGGCGATTTTGGAGGCGACTTTCAGTATATGAATTGGGGTAAGTGGTCTATACTTGATTTTGATTATAATTTATGAATTCATCTTCGTTTTTGGGATTTGATTGATGATTTCAAAGTGAAATTGAGGGAGTTAGGGTTTGAGTTTTGGAGAATTTTAAGTGAGGATTTAAGGGACCAAACGGAGTCCGATTTTGACAAATTTTATATGGTTAGACTCGGGAGAGAACGAGAATTATTATTCTGTAATTTTTGATTGATTCCGAGAAGTGGGACCGGGGGCCGGGTTTTGGCCGATTTCGGATTTTTGGTATATTTTGTAGTTTTTATTGTGGAATTCAATTCTTTAGCTTATGTTGATGGTATTAATCTGATTATGGTTAGATTCGAAGATTTTAGAGATCGAGTCCAGAGACGAGGGCATCCCCGAGTAGGATTTTACGATGTTGAGGTAAGTAACAGTTTTAACTCTGGCTTTGAGGGTATAAACCCGGAGAAATTGATATCATGTGATTGTTTGGTAGTGATACCCATGCTATGTGACGGGCGTGTGGGTGTGCACCGCGAGAGATTGAGACTTGGTCCGTCCCGTGAGGCTGTGAGGCCTAATAGCTATTATTTGTGGCTATGTGTTTATTTGTTGTTGAACTTATTTGCCTTCATGTTAGAGATCACGCTTAGGCTTTATTCATGCTCACATTATTTGTACTCAGTCATAGAAATTATTGTACATGCTTACCTCAGTCTCTATAATTTACTAATATGTTGTGATACTTGATGTGGTTTGCGTTGCCTTATTTGTTGATGATAGTGAGGCTAGTGAGGTATATGATTGAGTAAGACCGAGGGCCTGGTTGTGAGGATATTAATACTATAGCGCGTGAGTTGTCCGCGTAGCATGTGAGTTGACCGTGCGGGTCCAGGTATTGATACCATAACACGTGAGTTGTCCGCGTAGCACGTGAGTTGACCGTGCGGATCCAGGTATTTATATGATGGCTTGGTTGTGAGGATATTAATACCATAGCGCGTGAGTTATCCGTGTAGCATGTGAGTTGACCGTACGGGTCCAGGTATTGATACCATAGAATGTGAGTTGTCCGCGTAGCACGTGAGTTGACCGTGCGGATCCAGGTATTGATATGATGGCACGTGAGTTGTCCGCGTAGCACGTGAGTTGACCGTGCGGATCCAGGTATTGATATGATGGCACGTGAGTTGTCCGTGCTTAGTGCTTGGATTTTGGGAGCCCTTCCGGAGTCTGTACACACCCCAGTGAGCGCAGAGTGTTGAGTGTATTGAGTGTTGAGTGCTGAGTACGAGTGATGAGTGATGGAGTGACATTACTATGAGGTTGCATTTACTTTTATTGTTGGTGCACTTACCTGTTAAATTATTTGTGGTATTTGGTTGTTTTAAGAAATTTACCTATTTATTTATGTTTATTGTAAATTGTGAAAATAAATAATTGGACTATTTTTCTTAGCTCGTCACTACTGCTCAGTTCCTTAGTTATTTCTGTTACTACTGAGGTGGTAGTACTCATAGTACACCCTGCACTTTATGTGCAGATCCAGGTGAGTTAGAGCGCGGTGATCGTTGAGTTCAGGCCGACTATCTTTGAAGACTGCAAGGTAGCTGCTAGCGTCCGCATGATCTTGTGACTCATCTTGTCATTTCTTATTTTAGACATTATATTTCTTAGTTCATAGTTTTAGACGCTCATGACTTAGTGACACCCCGATGTTTGGGACTCGTTTCCGTATTTTATATTAATTATATTTGGAGTTGATTTAGTTTATGAGAAATTCAAATGTTGAAAATGTTTTCTTAAATTCTTATTATCGATTTAGTAGTAATATTTTGGGAATAGGCTTGCCTTATAACAAGATAGGCGCCATTACGACCATTGTTAGATTTTGGGTCGTGACACAATCCTAAGGATGCGTTTTAGTGCTCCAGCAGCAATTATGGTGGTTGTTTTTTGGCCATGTTTGTATGTTATTTTCTTAATATAAGATAATGAAAAAGTCTTTTGTATTTCTTTTAATTAAAGCCAAACACCCAGGTTCTTATCCCCTGGAGTGTTGGGGGGTTTGGCGAGACCCCTACCATGTCTATATCGGCAAAAAGAAGATTATGTACAATGGAGGGGAATATGGACCTTACCTCTTAAAGAAAAAAAATATGAAAGGCAAGGTAATAAAATTATATCCTACCTTTCATATCCACGTACAAAATAATATACATCAACTCACAAAAAAATTGGCCTTATCATACTTAATTCTAAAGCTAGGTAGTTACCATTTATCAAGCTGGAAACAGGAATATGAGGTCTTTTGTATTTTGTTTACTGATTCCTAGTGTTAGTTTTTACTGATGCCCAAAAGAGTCATATAACTACAAAATAAATTTCGCTGCAGGTTGCAGTTCCCCAAAAGCAAGCTCTGATTAAGAGTTAATATTGGTTTTTCATTTTTGACAAGATTTAAAGTTATAATGCATGTCAATGCTTAAACAATATGTACAACGATATGAAGTTCAATGCAAAGCAATATGTACAACAACCAGGGGCGGCCCTACCTTAAAGCACGTAAAGCAATTGCTTTAGATCCATATTTGTGTGGGGCCTATTTTTTGTTACACCTAATATATTATATACTCCATATGTTTCAGTTTAGATGAGGTTGTTTGACTCACCACAGAGTTTAAGAAAAAAAAGGACTTTTAGAACTTATGATCTTAAAAGCTTAGGGGGTAAAAGGATTTGCAACTAGTATGATTTCTGCCAAGGAAATTGCATCTGAAATGAAAATCAAACCCGAAATTCATAAGAAACGTATGATATATAGAAAAAAGTAATTTACCAAGAATATTGATATTGAAATCTCAAAATCTCTCGAAGAGTACTTTAGAGTTAATTATTTTTTTATACATAGTAGACAAGACTATTTTTTCACTTCAAAATAGATATGAACAATTAAAAGCATATGAAAATTAAAAAAATTTGCAGGGAGATGGTCCAACATGTCCATGTACGAGGGAAGAATCAAAGCAAATGGAAAGAAGCATTGAAGCAGTTGAATTTTTTTCCTTGATTGTATAGACAATATAGCAGACATAGAATAGTATAGGTTTTGTCTTTGATATATGATGTATAGAGGTAGTAGTGAGTCAAAACTACTACTAGGACTAAATTGTATTCAATTTTGAGTATGAAATAGAAATATAATGTTTAACTCAAAAAAAAAAAGCATATGAAAATATTTTTGGTTTTCTATTTAACATAAAAAACTGAGATCACTAGATGATGAAAATTTATAAAAATACTGCATTAATCTTGAGTGTTCCTTGAAGCATAATAACCAATTTGATATTGATGGTTTAAATTTATTTTCTAAATTAAAAGTGTTAAGAAAAATAGTACAATTAGAAGATAACAGTTTAATTGATATACTCAATCAAATAAAAAGATTTGATTCTTTTTCTAATTCCTATATTGTTTATAGAATAATGTTAATAATTCCTTTTACCGTTACTTCAGCAAAAAAAACATTTCGAAATTATAATTGATAAAATCTTAACTAAGCTCAATAATATCTGAAGAGAGGTTAAATGGATTAACTATATTGTCAATTAAAAAAGAATTATTAGAAACAAAATTATTAATAATTTTGTATGTAAAAAAACTAAAAAAATAAACTTCAAACTAGAAAAAATAATAATTAAAAAAATTCAAAGCCCCTCGTAAAATTTACTTTATGCCACAAAATTCGTCGGGCCGCCATCCCCGACAACGACTTTTTGCACTTTGTAGACATTCAATCAATTCAAAGTTCATAATCGCTTTCCATTTCTAAGCTAGCTGCCATGCATGCTTAATGCTTTTTTGAACAATTTTCACGGGCTTCTGCTTGGTAAGCATTTATACCAAACTTTCTAGTAGGGGTGTGCATTCGATTTATCGATTCGATTTTGACTCTTATCGATAATTACTTATCGATTATCGATTTGTACATATACTTATCATTATCGTTTCAATAAGATTTCGATTTTTTCGATTTCGATTTATTAATTTTTGGGGCTTATCGATTACACCAATAAGAAAATTTGCGGGATTCCA
>MU757561.1:350583-365973 GCA_026770625.1 Nicotiana glauca | reverse complement strand
AACTCTGAACCGCCTCTATCTTCTTTGGATCAACCTGAATACCATCGCTGGACACCACGTGCCCCAGAAAAGCCATAGAACCGAGCCAAAACTCACACTTGGAGAACTTTGCATAAAGCTTCTTCTCCCTCAATCTCTGTAACACAACTCGCAAATGTTGTGCATGCTCCTCCTGGCTACGCGAGTGCACCGGGATATCATCAATGAAAAAAATAACAAATGAATCCAGATACGGCCAAAATACACTATTCATCAAATGCATGAACGTTGCTGGGGCATTAGTCAGCCCAAAGGACATAACAAGAAACTCATAGTGCCCATATCTAGTCCTGAAAGCAGTCTTCATAATATCTGAATCCCTGATCTTCAACTGGTGATAGCGTGAATGGAGATCAATCTTGGAGAACACTCTTGCCCCCTAAAGCTGGTCAAATAAATCATCAATACGAGGTAGGGGATACTTGTTCTTCACTGTTACTTTGTTCAATTGCGGTAGTCAATGCACATTCTCATAGTGCCATCCTTCTTCTTCACAAACAGAACCGGTGCACCCCACAGTGACACACTAGGCCGAATGAACCCCTTTTCTAGGAGTTCCTGAAGCTGATCCTTCAATTCTTTCAACTCCGCTGGTGCCATGCAATACGGAGGAATGGAAATGGGCTGAGTGCCCGACACCAGGTCAATACCAATATCAACATCCCTGTCCGGCGGCATGCTTGGAAGGTCTGCGGGAAATACATCTGGGAAATCCCTCACAACAGGAACAGAATCAGGGCTAGGAGTCTCAGCTCCAACATCTCTCACAAACACCAAATATGAAAGGAAACCCTTCCCAACCATACGCCGAGCTTTCAAGAAAGAAATAACTCTACTGGGAACATAGTCAGTCACACCTCGCCACTCGATCCTTGGAATACCCGGCATAGCCAAAGTGATAGTCTTAGCATGACAATCTAGAATAGCATGACACGTAGACAACCAGTCCATGCCTAGAATAATATCAAAATCTACCATGCTCAATAGCAATAAATCAACTCGGGTCTCCAGATCCCCAATAGTCACAAGACAAGACCGATACACATGGTCTACAATAATAGTATAGCCCATAGGGGTAGATACATGAACAGGTAAAGCAAGACACCTTCGAGTCGTACCCAAATAATGAGAAAAATACGAGGACACATAAGAGTAGGTAGAACCGGGATCAAATAAGACAGAGGCATCTCTGTGGCAGACTGAGATAATACCTGTGATAACAGCATCCGATGCAATGGAATCTGTCCTGCCTGGAATAGCATAAAAATGAGCCTGGCCACCGCCTGATCGGCCTCCACCTCTGGTGTGACCCCTGGCTACCTGGCCTCTACATCTAGCTGGCTGGGCGGGTGCTGAAGAAACTGGAGCAGAAGACGAGGGCTGATCCCTCTACTGAGACTGACCACCACGAAGTCGAGGACACTGCCTCCTCATATGGACAAACTAACCGTACTCGTAGCAACTACCAGGTGCTGGAGAAGGGGACTGAAGGAAACCCCGCACACTAGAATGACAAGCCGATGCACTCGGCGCAGAAGAACCCTGAGCTGAAGGGGCATATGATGAGCTCTGAGCTGGGAGGGCACTAAGTGAAGGCTGCCCCTGCTGGAACCCCTGATGACCATGGCCTGAAGATGCCCCATTATACTCTGGACGGGCCGACCGAGGAGGCCTGAAAGAGCGACCTCTACCACACTGGAACTGGCCCCTAGACGGAGCACCACTGAAACTACCTGAACCCCAATGCCTCTTGGCCTCCCTTTCCTCACGCTCCCTATGGTGAACCGTCTCAATATCAACTACCTCCTCGAACGAAGCACCCAATACTCTATCTCTAGTCATCAAAATGCGGAGTGAATAGTTGAGGCCATCCACGAACCACCTAATCCTCTCCTGATGCGTCGAGATCATCCAAGTAGCATGATGGGCCAACTGTGAAAATCTCATCTCGTACTGGGTCACGTACATGTCTCCCTGAGTCAACCACTCAAACTGCCTACGCAGCTCCTCTCTGCGGGACTGGGGTACATACTTCTCTAAGAAGAGAGTGGAGAACTGCTGCCAAGTAAGGGGCGCTGCATCAACAGGCCTACGCCTCTCAAAATCCTCCCACTAGGTAAATGCAACCCCTAAGAACTGGAAGGTAGTAAAAGCCACACCGCTCGACTCCAAAATCCCTACGGTGCGAAGCATATGCTGACACTTGTCAAGAAAACCCTAGGCATCCTTGCCTTCAGCACCGCTAAACGTCGGAGGCTGGAGCCTACTGAATCTCTCGAGATGACGCTGCTCATCATCGGGCATTGCTGGAACCACATAGTCATGGACTGGTACAACCGGCTGATCTGGAGCTGCTCCTGGTGTCTGCAATCCCTGCACAACCTGCTCAGGTGTGCGAGCAGTGGGGATCTGATTGCCTCCCCTGGCCTGTGAAGTAGCTGCTGTAGTAGTAGCTGAAACCGCCTGAGCCAGGCTAGTGCAAACCGATAATATCTGATCCAAGGCCTCCTGGAGACCCGGAATCACAATGGGCACTACCGGTGGATCTACAGCTGGAGTTTGGTCCTGAGCTAGGGCAACTGGTGGATCAACAGGTGCTGCCCTCGTTGCTCTACCTCGACCACGACCACGACCGTGTCCACGACCTCTAGTGGCCTCAGTAGGTGGTACTGGTGGTCATTTGCCACGTCCGATAGCGCGAGTCCTCACCATCTGCGAGAGAATATAATATAGAAGTTTAGTTTTTGGATCAACAAATTCGCACGACAAGAATTTCAAGAATATAGAGTTTTTCCTAAAGGTTATGCAGCATCTCGAGGATAAATACAGACGTCTCCGTACCAATCCGTGAGACTCTACTAAACCGGCTCATGATTCGCGAGACCAAGTAACCTAGGCTCTGATACCAACTTGTCGCGATGCCAACCCCGGTCATGATGGAGCCCGACACACTACTAGGCAAGCCCGACCTTTCAACAATATTTCCCAACTTAAATGGATCATAGATGCAAAGCACAGGGAATAAGTACTAAGCCATTTTATCAAAAGTCTAGAAATAATGATGAAATGTATGGAAATCTAACAAAATACTGCAACATATCCCCCAAAATAGGATCCGATGTCACTAATATGAGCCTCTAATACAGAATGTCAACCTACTACAAGTCTGTCATAGAAATGTGGAATAAAAGATAGAGATAGAAGGGAGAGATCAAGGCTGCGAATGCCATGCAGCTACCTCGATACTCCCGGATATTGCTGCTATGCTAAACAAGTCCTCACTCAGCCCGTGGGGTACCTGGATCTGCACGAAAAGTGCAGTGAGTAATGTGAGTACTCCGACCCAGTGAGTAATAAATTTAAATAAAGGCTGAGAATAAGAAATCATGAAATAATACAAAGTAAACTATGACTGGCAGTTCAGAACATTTAATAGTGAAGCAATAAGACGATGAAATTAGAGTACAAAGATACTATGACAGGTAAACCAGATAAGTGACAAATGCATGAATGCACTGCAATACATAGAACGGTACACTCTAGTACCCGCTGCGGCGTGTAGCCTGATCCATTTAACGTCGACGACGCTCACTGGGGGTGTGTACAGACTCCAGAGGGGTTCCTACAGCCCAAGCGCAAATAATCAAGCCATCTCGTGGCACCAACCAGGCTCTCGGCCTTAATATCAATATAATACCGCTGCGGCGCGCAGCCCGATCCATGCTCAGTCTAGAAATTCACATAAGCCTCTCGGGCAATATTAAAATAATAGGTTCTCAGCTTAGAATGTCAATAAAATAGTGTTTAAGTTTTTCAAATCTTAAAAAGATGGCTGAGCATTTCAAAACAATATTTAAACTTAGGACTGAGATTAATTAACGTGCCTGTGAGCACGTGATTTTTGCCCTAAGCAAATTATTCCTAAAATTCAAACAAAACGATTTTTCATTCTTTTTACAATATTTGTTGAAATTTGTTGCATTTTTGTGTTAATTATTTACTTAATAATTCATATTAAAAATATAAAAAATATGCATATGCATTAGAATTTTTAATTTTATAATTTTAGTACTAATTTCGAAACAATTTAAGGAAAAATCAAAATATATAATAGCATTACTATAAAATAGATATTAAATAAATTTTGGAATTTAATTAGTTTAACAATTTAATAAAATCAGAAAATATATATATATAATTGGATAAGAAAAATAAAATACAAAATACAAGTGAAAATACAATACAAAAATACAAGAAAATAATGGATTGTTAAAATTTGGGCCAAATACACTAGCCCAAACAATAAAATACCCGCCCAGGCCCAAAAATCCCAAACCGGTCAAGCCCCAGTCATAATCCAAACTATCCCGTTTAAGTAAATCTAATCCTAGCCGTTGAAATAAATTGATTTAACGGTTGAAGCCTGATCTCCTCAAGAAAATGAAACGACTTCGTATGGTATTATTTAATCTGAGCCGTTCACTTGTTGATCCAACGGTTATAGGGCCATCTCTCATTAAAAGTAGCGACGTCGTATTAGGGGTTGGAGAATCTGAGCCGTGGGTCCATTTTAATCCAACGGTAGGGGTCATTTATTATGTTTTAATATGTACATCGTATATCAAAAATATTAGAAAGCATTTCAGTCTTCTTCTTCCCGTTTAACCTAGCCGCCTCTATATTCTCTTAACAAACCCCGCCGGAACCCTACCGGCGGGAGACGGAACCTACACCAACCGCCACCCAAAAAATACCCCAGAACCCCCTTGAACCACTGATCCCACCCCTCCACTCTTTTTTCCTCGAATCATGTCCGTTTGTCTCGAATATTCCAAAAAGTGTCGCCGGAACCCTAACTCCGGCGAACACTAGTTTAGCCAAATCACCCCAAATCACATCAAAGCTACCCCTTGATACCCTCAGCCCAATTTCGAAACCTTTGAGTCTTAAAAGTCACTGAAAAAGCTCGAATCAAGATTTAAAACTCGCCGGTGACCAAGAAATCCAAAAAAAAAACTGATGTCTAAGGCCCCTGAAATCTTGGAAATCTTTCAACTAAAAAAAAGAGAGAGAAAAAGAAAAGAAGAAAGAAGAAAGAAGAGAAGACTGTCAAGAAAAATAAATAAATTTTAAGCTAAGTTTCTTGCTTATTTTTCCTTTTTGCTTCTTTTTCTTTTTGCATGTGTTTTGTTTTAGTTATTTTTCTTAATTTTTGTTTAATTTCATTAGGGTTTACTAATATTGTTAAAATAGCATCTTTTTCTGTTTAATAAATTAGTAAGTAGATATTAATATTAGGTCTATAAATAGATTCTGATTTTTTCCGTATAATTAGATTTTTAAAACGATTTTAGTTGTTATTTCATATGTTTCTGAAATTAGTTAATTTTGCTAAATTGTTTGTTTTGTGAATTCTGATTTATAAGTTTTGAATAGTTAGTCGATTGGTTATAGCTGTTAGTTGATTAGTTTTGATTAGTTAACAGTAAATTAAAACCTTGATACTGATTAACTCGTATGTTAAAGGAAAAATAGTTCAGGGTTAAGAGGGTAAAAAGGCAGAATGGTATTTGGTAAATCTGATTTAGATTCAGGGTTAATTTGGGGACATAAAATGGAATATTAGTAATAAACCTTAGGAAGTGGGGGTATTCTGGATAGAAGAAAATGGCAATAAGGTAATTTGTTAAGAGAAGTAGGGGCAAAGAAGGAATTCCATAGGGGTAGAATGTTCTAGATGGGGTAATAAGTGTAATTCTTCACAAATAAGGGTAGTTAGTTGAATAATTAATAAGAAAATAAGGGTGCAACTGAAATAAAAAGGGACCAAGACATAAATTCTGAAAATTCAAAATTCCTTCCATTTTAAATCTATAAATAGGCACCTATATGCCTCATTTGATAAGTTTGAGCAATCTGAAATTTCTTCCAAGTAGCTTCTGATATTCTGCTATTCTAGATTCAAACTTCCGAAATTCAAAAACTCAAAAAATATCAAAACAGTAGAAAAAGTTCAAAATTTCACTGTTTCATTAGTTCTTAAGTCAATTTGAAGCCTGTTTGGATGATTCTGTTTGGTTCTGATGCTCAAATGTTGTTGAAGTTGTATTGAGATAGTCGAGTATTTAGTTTTTGTTGATTTCTACCATTTGCTGGGTTAAAATCTGGTGGTGTTGAGGTTGTGATATAAACTTGCTGCATTAATTCTGTTGCTGATTCCTGTTACTGTTTAATTGACCTAGAATCTCATTGATTTCTATATTTTTCCAGGTACACACTTACTTCTATTGCTGTACTTCAAGATTGATGCAATGAAAACAAAGTCGATTGTTACTCATAAATCTGTTAGCAGTATATACAATTCTGTGTAATTAGATTTGAGTAGATATAAATCTAGTTAGAATAATGTGTATTCATTAAGGATTAGTCAATTGTAATTAGAATAATGTTTTGGAATGTTTCTATTGCTACATTCGAATTTTAATTGTGCTATATTTGTAATGAGACATTATAGAACTTAGAATATATAGTATTAGTAAAGTAACTTCTAGATCTAGGGATTAATTTCGAATAACTAGTATGCAGTGAAAAAGAAATCTAAAAATTTTCTATTGTTTAATCTCATGTTATAGAAATGGTTTTGATTGTTAGATGTTAATAGGTAAAAACGAATATTTCATACTTAACCTTTTTTTTAGCATGTATTAACACTTCAGAAGTTCAATTCTACATTTTGAATATGTTAAAATTTTCAATTGCCAGTAATAGTTAAGATCTGTTTAAAAATGATAGTTTAGTATGTAATGGTTTAATAACAAATTCAGTTGACTAGGATTTGTAAAAACAGTAAAGGTCGAATAGGAATTTAGTATGTTTGTATTAAATAAATTCTGGTAATAAATTGTATCTTTGATAATAAATTAGACCTTTTATGAAATTAGTAATTACGCACATTTTAACTTGATTTGGATCAATTTCAATGTTACTTTGGTTAGTATTTGGGCTCAGCTTAATATTCAAAAATGAACGGCCTGTTTCAAGCAATTGTGGCCTTAATAGGCCTAGCTTTGGCAAGCATGCTCATGCGAGTTTAACTAAACCAGATCTCCTCCATGTGAGTCTGTACTTTGTTCCTTACTTGGGCCAACTTCAAGGCCCAAAAGATGTGAGAGTTCGATAACCAAATTGAAATAGTTCTTAAATAAAAATTAACTAGGATTTTCCCTTCATTTTAGAGACAAAAATTAAATAGACAATTGTAATTACTTTTAAGTTGCCCTTTAAATAAAATGACGAGGTAAGCCTCGCCAAATTATAACATAATTGCGGGGCCCTCAATAGTTGTTAAAAGAAAAATATTAGAAATCGGGATGATCGTTTAGTAAATTTCACGGTTTTTCCCAAAGTTAATAAATGCGTAAATGTTTTAGGCGCGATTGATAATAATATTACTTTCCTAAATACGGGTGCACATTTATGTGACCCAAATCCAAATCTCAACGAAGTCGAAATGTGTTAAAAGCCACGGGTGTACTGTTACGACGTGGTTCAAGATACATTTTCACGACGTTGTAATTCTTGTAAAAATAAATAATAAATAGAATAAAAACGGGTTACCAATAAAAGGCACATAAAAATAGAACATATATGGGAATCATATAAAATCAAATACAACAGTTGAGCGACTGTGCTAGAACCACGGAATCTGGGAATGCCTAACACCTTCTCCCGGGTTAACAGAATTCCTTATCTGGATTTCTGCTTTGCGGGCTGTTAACAAAGTCATATTTCCTCGATTCGGGATTCAACCGGTGACTTGGGACATCATTAATCTCCCAAGTGGCGACTCTGAACAAAAATAATAAATAAATCCCGTTCCGACTGTCCTTTAATTGAAAAAACCCCTTTACGTCCTTCACGGGGTGTATTAAAATCTTCGTAAAAAGGAGGTGTGACAGCTCTGGCGACTCTGCTGGGGACAAGAAACCCAGAACTTCGGTTCAGGGTTTAAGAATTCGAGCTTGGAATAATTGTTGTATTTGTTTATATCTGATTTCCATATATGTTCATGATTAATGTGCTAAATGTTTACCGCTTTGATATTATTTGAATTGTATAAAAAACTGTGCCGAAAACCCTTCTCTTCTCACCTCCGGCAATGTGCTTACACGTTGAGACTCCCTATTCTGTTATTGTCAATACCCTTAAATGAGAAAGAGGTCGGACAAGTTACTAAGCCGGATGGCCTTTTGGTTCCCGGTACGTAGCCCCCTCCTCGACTCGAGTCTTCCGCTCGGGTTCACAGTCTAGAACATATAACTAGGTTTTAAACTTAGAATAGGGATGTTTATTTGCATCACGTATGACTTAGGGGACTCAACACAGGGGTTGGGTCCGTCTAGGACAGATAACCAAATATGAAAAGACCATTATGCATTTTTACATGTTGCATTTATTTGTCTCGGGCCATCATGCTGACGGGTTAAAAAAAAAGAGAAAAAGAAAATTTGTGAAATTGAGCAAAAGAGAAAAAGAGAAAATAATAGTAATTGTTTAGAAAAACCGATATCCAAATACTGTTGAAACTCTGCCAAAATTTTGGTAAAAAAGAAGGGTTGAAAATAAAAAGATTTTTGATTTTAATAATTCTTTTTAAGAAAAGCAAAAAGAAAATATAAAAAGAGTTTTTAGGGTTATTGCAAATAAATAAAAATTGTTATTTTGTTTTCAAAAAATCAAAATATATAGTTTGTTTTGTCAATAAAATTGAAAATGAAACTTTTGCTTTACAATAAGTTTGGTTATTTGATTTTTGCAAAAAATTAGAAAAAAAATTAAAAAAAAGAGGGGGTTTGTTTTAAAATAATCGGCCCGAACTACGCTGGTTTGATTCTCACCACGTGTGGGATACGTAGGCAACCCTTGAAGGGTCCAACCACACCTTTTTCCAAAATATAGCCGGAAAATATCAAAATTTTGATTGTTATAAATAAGTCGGGTGATGCTATTCTTGTTTAAAATAAGCCGAATGTCCCTCAATAGAACGCCGGAAGGCTGTTTTTACAAGAATAGCCACTTTGAATCATTTTAAATAATTTGCGGGCACAGCCTTGAAATATCCCTTGCGGAAATACTGAAAAGCCGTATCCGCAAAATTAAGTTTGGGTCATCTATCAACTTTACAAAAATAACCACTTTGTCAAATAAGCCATTACATGGCCGGTTTTTGCTAAAATAGCCACAATTGACATTAAAACTTTTCAATCTTGTGGTGACCTGTGGAGATGCCGAATGATACCCCACAGGCCCCAGGATGAGAAATTTTGATGTATTTTTAATCATTGAGTTTGTAGTTTCTTAAACGAAATTTTGCAAAAAAATAGCCACTTTGTCAGAATAAGTCATTACATTGCCACTTGTTGTTAAATAATAGTCTCAGTCGACATTGAAATATTCTTAGTCTTGTGAAAATCTGTGGCGATGCCGAATGAGGCCCCACGGGCCACAAGATATGAAGTTTTGATGTTCTCTGGATCTAGTGTTAATCATTGAGTTTGTAGTTGGAGTTGGCCTCTATAATTTTCCTTCAAAAGAAAACAAATTTGAAAATCAAAATAAACATCTCTTTATTTTTGCATTAATTTGCAAGAACTACGCTCGGTCTGATTCATGCGGGGTCATGATATGTAGGCAATCTAGTAGGATTCGACCATAACCAAAAAAAAAAAGAGAAAAGGAAAAACCACAAAACAGGCAAAAGAAAGGAAATAGCGGAAAAACAAGAAAGAGAAAGAGAAAGGAAAAATCAATGCCTTAACGCTAACATGGTAGTTTCATGTTGTGATTACAGAAAGGTGGTTGGTTTGTGGTTTCCAAAGTGGTAATTCTTCTCGACAATAAAAAGCAATGGAAAACAATAATAGAATTAATGTGGTTAGTACCGGTACCCAACAACAGGTGGATGTACGGGATAATGGGTTGAGTGAAGAGGTGCGGATGTTAAGACTACACATGGCAGATATGTATCAAGCCTGGGTGACTGGGAAAGCCCCACCCCCGCCACCACCAATGTCTCTTGTCGTATCCACTACCCCTGACAATAAATATGGGAAGAGCCCTCGGGATGAGTTTCATGTCGAAAATGAAAAAGGTCACAGGGAAAGAAGGGCGAGATGAAAAAATGAAAGAACAATCCCTAAAAGGAATGGGAGACCATGGTAACATGTCATACAAAAAATCTTCTGTGTCCCCCGACATTCGCCTCCCCGCGAGGTTCAAAGTGCCAAATTTTAACTTGTACGATGGAAATGGAGATCCGGTAATTCACTTGAGGGTCTATTGCAATAAAATGAGAAGTGTTGGGGAGAAAGATGATTTGTTATTGACATACTTCAGTAAGAGCTTGACTGGGGAAGCTTTAGAATGGTATAATCGTCACGATATTAGCAAATGGCCTACATTAGGTGACATGGCTCAAGATTTTTTGAGACATTTTTGGTACAATAAAGACATTACCCCAAATTGCTCCTCTCTATCTCAGATTGAAAAGAAACCCAAGGAGAGCCTTAGGGATTTATGGCTCAAGTGGAATGAGCAGGTTGCTCGGGATGATCCTGTCATTGATAGAAAAGATGTTGCTGAGTCCCATCCACAACAAGGTCCGAAAATTGTTCTTGCCAAACCTGTTCAACCTCAAAACCAACCCCAAACTAATCCCAGGAATAACACCCGATCTTTTGTCCAACCATCCGGTCATAGCCTCCGCCAACAACAAGGTCCGGTGGTCGTTCTTGATAAACGCTCCCAACCACAATACCGACCCCGTGAACATCCCCAAATTCCACAAAAGCCACCCCATCTATAAGTAACACTCGATCATTTTCCCACTACCAAGACACTCCCAGAAGCAGGCATCAATAGCCCAAAACTCTCGTGTACAACACTTTCAAGCATTCAACAATACTAGAAAATGGAGGCATGGAGAGAAACAGAGGCAAAGGGATAATTTTACGCCCATTGGCGAATCCTACACAAGCTTGTTCGAAAAGTTAAAACGAGTTAGTCTGATTAAGTCACTTCTTGGATATACTCCAGACCCAAAGGCTGTGACGACCCAGCCCGTCGTCACGAGAGTTACCGCCCCGTTTCCCCCTTATTGTGTTGTTTCATGTTCTATATCCGAGAAGGGGTAATTGTGGTCAGTAACAATAGAAAGGAGCCTGCGATTCATCTTGGGAATTTGTTGATCACAGTCAATAATAGTTTTGGGAATATTGATGTGAAACTCAGTGGCTAAGATGCCGGTCGTGACAATTGGGAAGACGCTCCATCTCTCAGTCACCAAGAGTGTAGTTTTGGTGGTTTATTTTGATATCATTTCTGTTGTTCGAGTTATTTCAGGGTTGTAATCCGGACACTGTCTGGGGAGTCAAACCCTTCTATCTTTCCACTTTGCTTTATTTAGTAATAATAGCTTGTTATAGTATTGTTTAGGTTTGTAATTCCAGTCTAGTCTGTTCATTTTGTTGTTTCAACCCATCAGTCTAATACAATTCTCTGTCTCCTGACATTTCTAGTCACTCCATTTCTAATCATTTTACAATTCTTTTCATGCTGACTTTAGTGACATGACATGCACATAATTCTCGGCCTGGTTTAAAAGTCAGTTTAGCAATGAAACAATGTTGAAGATGTAAGTGTACTCGGAAGAAATAAAAACATATTGGAATACTTTGAAGCCTGAATCAAGTGAAGCTGGGGAAAATAGAACATAAAGAAATACTGTAGAAATGCATCATGCCTCATCAGTTTAAAGCCAAAGGCAAGAATGCCCCAAGTCTAAAGGGACCATTCGTAGTACCGAGATTGTTGTCCAATAGCACTAGGAATTAGCAAACACAGAAGGCAAATAAATGAATCAATCAAAAGGTGTTTAACTGTGTAGTTTGTACTTGGTATATGTTGAAGATTGGAATGACGAAGGCATTTTGTTCTGCTATCCAAACACTTTATCTTTTGTTATCCCTTTGAGCCTTATTAGATTTTCTTTCGTATCCCTCTTTTGGAATCAATAACAAAACTCGAGGATTGAATGAGGAAGTAAGTGGAGAAACAAGATAAAAATAGTGCAAAAAGAAAAGAAAAAAAAAAGAGAACAAAAGAAAAAAATAAAAAAAAAGAGAGAAAAAGAAGAAAAGAAAGAGAAGAAAAAAGAAACATAAGAAAAAGAAAAGAAGAAAAGAAAAGAAAGGAGAAAAGAAAGGAAAAGAAAATGAAAAAGAAAAGAAGAATGGAAGGAAGGAAAATATCGCAACAACAAATATAGTCGCATGAACTACGTTTGACTTGATCCCGAAAGGGTACGTAGGCAGCCTCTCTGAGGTTCAGTCACAACAAAAGAAAAATCCAAAGAATCCCCATGAATGAAACTGGGGCAGAAGTTATGGTTGTTGCAAGAAATATGATTCCGAAAGTAGTAATTGTTAACCCACATTGAATTATTTTTGAGCTTTTTATATCCTTTCTTTCTAACCCTATCCAAAAGCCACATTACGGTCCAAAGAAATACCTTCCGATCAATCTTCGAGAGATGCCAAGTCAAGCGAGTAGAGGTGAATCATATTAGGGGCAACACTCCGGTCCAAACGAGGGAAATGAAGAATGAGGGAGTCTTGTTGATGAGAACCCCCGCGGTTCCCCCGAGGCAATGAAAGATAAGAGAAATAAAAAATGAGAGAGTCTTATTGGTGAAAACCTTCACAGGCACCATAAGGCGATGGTGAGTTGAGAGAAAAGACCAAAATGAGAGAGGCTTGATAGTGAAAACCTACGGGCACTACAAGTCAATTAAGAATGATGGATCAGATCGGGCAAATGGAGCATTAAAGCCCAGTTTCATGGTGAAAAGGTACAACAAGAGCTGAACATCAGATTTGCTAAACAGAGAAGGTTGCAGGTGCATGTAAAGGTCGTTAGAGTCGGTATCCACATCCGATGGGTCACTCCTCTCTAGGTTTCTTGTTAGGAATCGTCTCCTTCCATTATCCTTTACTCTATTCCTCCCACTTTGTTTTATTCCTTCTTCCTGGGTCTATCGTTCAAAACAAGTGAGAAATGACTTCAAAATCTGCCACTAAGCTTTCCAATTAAAACAGGATCGGGTGAGCACATAAAGGCGTCAATCCAGGAGAAAACAGTAGGCACAATAAGTTTGCCACAATCAACGTACATTGGGACTCGTGTGAAATACAAGGGTTAGGAATATATCAATTCAGGAACAATGTAACAGATAGAGGATGTTTTGGTGAACGGATCAGAGGTATTTCTCCATGTCAAGGGTAGCAAAAAAAGTGGTTAGTCAATAAACAAGCAAGATCTTCAAGTGGGAATCAGTTGTCGTGACAAATGAAGGAACAATAAACTCAAGGCCAAAGCCAGTGGTCAAGAAAGAACATCATATACACAAAGCAAGGACAATGTACATGCTTTGGGATTCATGTGAGACACAAAGGTTGGGGAGGTGCCAGTTCATGCAATGCAAATAGAGGATATAGGGTCTGAACGGAAAAAAGGTGTTTTATGTGATAAGGACGACAAAGAAAAGGGTTAGTTCGTAAACAAGCAAGGTCTTCAAGTGGAAATCAGTCATCATGGGAAGCGGATGGAGCAATCTCCCTCAAAGATCAAGGCCACAAACCAACCACCACATTTTAAACTGACAAGATTTTTCTTTGATTGAAACAGGGGCAGAAAGTTTTCGTTGGTGTCGGAGAAACTCTCCTTAGGGGAAAAGCAAGCACCAAAATAGGGTTGACCATAAATTCTCAGGACCCTCCTGGAAAATGGGACTTAGCTTAAATTTCAAAACAGTCACGAGTAGCATAATTTAGCATAAATGTACCCCAAAAGGAATATAAGTTGGTTTCAAAGTTTGCATGTTTAAGATAGGATTCAATTAGGAGTTTTCACGACCCTCCTTGATAATAGGACATCGTGTTAGGGACAGCTTAAATAACAAGATATAGTGGAAATTGTAATAAGAGTTTTCAAGACCCTCCTGGATAATGGGAAGTAGTTTAAGACTTTTTGATAACAAATGTAGTCGGAGTAATACCTTTAGAAGAGATAATTTAGGAGTTGTCAGGACCCTCCTGAATAATGGGACGTAGTTTAAGATCTGTTTAGATAACAAGATATAGTAGAAGTCTTAATAGGAGTTGTCAGGACCCTCCTGGATAATGGGGAGTAGTTTAAGACTTTTGATAACAAGTGTAGTGGAAGTAATCCCTTTAGAAAGAAATAATTTAGGAGTTGTCAGGACCTCCCTGATAATAGGACTTAGCTTTCAAATTCTTATATTAGTTGGTAAAATAATTCAGTTTAACACTCATCGCTGTGCCCACTCACCATATTGGGGCAGAAAAATCTTCTTTGTCCGTCTATCTTGTTGAAAGCAGGAGCCCACCTGGATAACAAGGGAATACATTTCAAGTTCAGTAATCAGGTGCGCACCTGGAGAACAAGGGAATACTTTTCAAAATTTCAGCAAACAGGAGCCCACCTGAAGAACAAAGGGAATATTTTTTCAAATTCAGTAACCAGGAGCCCACCTGAAAAACAAAGGGAATACTTTTCAAAGACAGCAACCAGGAACCCACCTGAAAAACAAAAGGAATACTTTTCAAGCAATTACAACTAGGAGCCCACCTGAAGAACAAAGGGAATATCTTTTCAAATGAAGTAAGCAGGCACCCACCTGGAAAACAAGGGAAGTACAATCCAAATTTTAGCCTTTTAATTTTAATATTTGATAACATGATATGCCCAGTCACCGTACTGGGGCAGAAAATTTTCTTTGGTTGTCTATTTTGTTGTAAGCAGGAACCCACCTGGATAACAAGGGAATACTTTCTTAAAGTAATCATAAGTAGGAGCCCACCTGGAGAACAAGGGAATACATTTTAGAGCAATCGCAAGCAGAAACCCACCTGATGAACAAGGGAATACCTTTTTCAAACAATCGTGAGCAGGAATCCACCTGTAAAATGGACACATATTTCAAAAACATAGTCAAGGCAACAACCAGAATTCCATTGAAAGAATACAAGATGCAAGACCAAGGCAATACAAGAACAAGAGATACCAGGCATAGATAGGATTTTTGTAACTCATAGAGCATAGCTTAGACTAGCTTCTTTTTATTTTCACATGGTGTAATAAAGGGGTCAGCAAGCAATAACAGTAGCAACGGCAATAAAATCACAGCTTCCTGGTAGTCCCAGCTACCAGACACTCCTGAACTACACTGACCTGATTCCTGTTTAGCCCGGGATATGTAGGCAACCTCTGAAG
>MU757561.1:288539-349596 GCA_026770625.1 Nicotiana glauca | reverse complement strand
CCTAGCCGTTGAAATGAATTGATCTAACGGTTGAAGCCTGATCTCCTCAAGAAAATGAAACGACGTCGTATGGTATTGTTTAATCTGAGCCGTTCACTTGTTGATCCAACGGTTATAGGGCCATCTCTCATTAAAAGTGATGACGTCGTATTAGGGGTTGGATAATCTGAGCCGTTGGTCCATTATAATCCAACGGTAGGGGTCATTTATTATGTTTTAATATGTACATCGTATATCAAAAATATTAGAAAGCATTTCAGTCTTCTTCTTCCCGTTTAACCTAGCCGCCTCTATATTCTCTTAACAAACCCCGCCGGAACCCTACCGGCGGGAGACGGAACCTACACCAACCGCCACCCAAAAAATACCCCAGAACCCCCTTGAACCACTGATCCCACCCCTCCACTCTTTTTTCCTCGAATCATGTCCGTTTGTCTCGAATATTCCAAAAAGTGTCGCCGGAACCCTAACTCCGGCGAACACTAGTTTAGCCAAATCACCCCAAAATCACACCAAAGCTCCCCCTTGATACCCTCAGCCCAATTTCGAAACCTTTGAGTCTTAAAAGTCACTGAAAAAGCTCGAATCAAGATTTAAAACTCGCCGGTGACCAAGAAATCCAAAAAAAAAAACTGATGTCCAAGGCCGCTGAAATCTTGGAAATCTTTCAACTAAAAAAAAGAGAGAAAAAGAAAAGAAGAAAGAAGAAAGAAGAGAAGACTGTCAAGAAAAATAAATAAATTTTAAGCTAAATTTCTTGCTTATTTTTCCTTTCTGCTTCTTTTTCTTTTTGCATGTGTTTTGTTTTAGCTATTTTTCTTAATTTTTGTTTAATTTCATTAGGGTTTACTAATATTATTAAAATAACATCTTTTTCTGTTTAATAAATTAGTAAGTAGATATTAATATTAGGCCTATAAATAGATTCTAATTTTTTTTGTATAGTTAGATTTTTAAAACGATTTTAGTTGTTTATTTCATATGTTTCTGAAATTAGTTAATTTTGCTAAATTGTTTGTTTTGTGAATTCTGATTTGTAAGTTTTGAATAGTTAGTCGATTGGTTATAGCTGTTAGTTGATTAGTTTTGATTAGTTAACAATAAATTAAAACCTTGATATTGATTAACTCGTAGGTAAAGGGAAAAATAGTTCAGGGTTAAGAGGGTAAAAAGGCAGAATGGTATTTGGTAAATCTGATTTAGATTCAGGATTAATTTGGAAACATAAAATGGGATATTAGTAATAAACCTTAGGAAGTGGGGGTATTCTGGGTAGAAGAAAATGGCAATAAGGTAATTTGTTAAGAGAAGTAGGGGCAAAGAAGGAATTCCATAGGGGTAGAATGTTCTAGATGGGATAATAGGTGTAATTCTTCACAAATAAGGGTAGTTAGTTGAATAATTAATAAGAAAATAAGGGTGCAACTGAAATAAAAAGGGACCAAGACATAAATTCTGAAAATTCAAAATTCCCTCCATTTTAAATCTATAAATAGGCACCCATATGCCTCATTTGATAAGTTTGAGCAATCTGAAATTTCTTCCAAGTAGCTTATGATATTCTGCTATTCTAGATTCAAACTTCAGAAATTCAAAAACTCAAAAAATATCAAAACAGTAGAAAAAATTCAAAATTTCACTATTTCATTAGTTCATAAGTCAATTTGAAGGCTGTTTGGATGATTCTGTTTGGTTCTGGTAATCAAATGTTGTTGAAGTTGTATTGAGATAGTCGAGTATTTGGTTTTTGTTGATTTCTACCATTTGCTGGGTTAAAATATGGTGGTGTTGAAGCTGTGATATAAATTTGCTGCATTAATTCTATTGCTGATTCCTGTTACTGTTCAATTGACCTAGAATTTCATTGATTTCTATATTTTTCCAGGTACACACTTACTTCTATTGCTGTACCTCAAGATTGATGCAATGAAAACAAAGTCGATTGTTACTCATAAATCTGTTAGCAGTATATAAAATTCTATGTAATAAGATTTGAGTAGATATAAATTTAGTTAGAATAATGTGTATTCATTAAGGAGTAGTCAATTGTAATTAAAATAATGTTTTGGACTGTTTCTATTGCTACATTCGAATTTTAATTGTGCTGTATTTGTAATGAGACATTATAGAACTTAGAATATATAGTATTAGTAAAGTAACTGCTAGATCTAGGGATTAATTTCGAATAACTAGTATGCAGTGAAAAAGAAATCCAAAAATTTTCTATTGTTTAATCTCATGTTATAGAAATGGTTTTGATTGTTAGATGTTAATAGGTAAAAACGAATATTTCATACTTAACCTTTTTTTTAGCATGTATTAACACTTCAGAAGTTCAGTTCTACATTTTGAATATGTTAAAATTTTCAATTGCCAGTAATAGTTAAGATCTGTTTAAAAATGATAGTTTAGTATGTAATGGTTTAATAACAGATTCAGTTGACTGGGATTTGTTAAAACAGTAAAGGTCGAATAGGAATTCAGTATGTTTGTATTAAATAAATTCTGGTAATAAATTGTAACTTTGATAATACATTAGACCTTTTATGAAATTAGTAATTACGCACATTTAACTTGATTTGGATCAATTTCAATGTTACTTTGGTCAGTTTTTGGGCTCAGCTTAATATTCAAAAATGAACGGCCCGTTTCAAGCAATTGTGGCCTTAATAGGCCCAGCTTTGGCAAGCATGCTCATGCGAGTTTAACTAAACCAGATCTCCTCCATGCGAGTCTGTACTTTGTTCCTTACTTGGGCCAACTTCAAGGCCCAAAAGATGTGAGAGTTTAATAACCAAATTGAAATAGCTCTTAAATAATAATTAACTAGGATTTTTCCTTTATTTTAGAGACAAAAATTAAATAGACAATTGTAATTACTTTTAAGTTGCCCTTTAAATTAAATGACAAGACGAGCCTCGCCAAATTATAACATAATTGCGGGGGCCTCAATAGTTGTTAAAAGAAAAATATTAGAAATCGGGATGATCGTTTAGTAAATTTCACGGTTTTTCCCAAAGTTAATAAACGCGCAAATGCTTTAGGAGCGATTGATAATAATATTACTTTACTAAATACGGGTGCACATTTATGTGACCCAAATCCGAATTTCAATGAAGTCGAAATGTGTTAAAAGCCACGGGCGTACTGGTACGACGTGGTTCGAGATACATTTTCACGACGTTGTAATTCTTGTAAAAATAAATAATAAATAGAATAAAAGTGGGTTATGAATAAAAGGCACATAAAAATAGAACATATATGGGAATCATATAAAATCAAATACAACAGTTGAGCGACCGTGCTAGAACCAGGGAATCCGGAAATGATTAACACCTTCTCCCGGGTACAGAATTCCTTATCCGGATTTCTGGTTCGCGGACTGTTAACAGAGTCATATTTCCTCGGTTCGGGATTCAACCGGTGACTTGGGACACCATTAATCTCCCAAGTGGCGACTCTGAACAAAAATAATAAATAAATCCCATTCCGACTGTCCTTTAATTGGAAAAACTCCTTTACGCCCTTCACGGGGTGTATTAAAATCTTCGTAAAAAGGAGGTGTGACAATGTCAAATAATGTGAAAATAGTGATAGCAATCCCTGAAGGATTCAAATAATTGTCACAAAGCCCAAATATAACAATTTAGTCCATGTAGGATGATTATCAAACAAGTCTTAGTCGAAAACACTGTATGAACATCACTCGGGACGGACCAAGTCACAATCCCCAACCACAGATGACCCCGCACTCGTCATAGAGGTCGTGTCTCGCCTCAATATAGCGTTACGATGTGAAATTCCGGGGTTTTAAAGCCTCAGGACATCATTTACATCTATTACTCACCTCAAGCCGGTCAAAAGTCTAGCTCGCTATGCCCTTGCCTCTAGAATCAACCTCCTCCACATCAAATTTGACCAAAACCACAATGAATACGTCATAATATGCTAAAGGAATAATAACCAATCGAAAATTGTCGAAAAACATCAAGAAATCCGAAATTGACAAAACCCGAGGCCCGGACCCACTTCTCGAAACTCAGAAATTTTTACATCAATGGACTCCTTATCTCACCACGAGGCTATAAATATCAAATTTACCAAAATCCTAGCTCAAATGCTCCCTTAAACTCCAAATTTTCATTCAAAAAGTCAAGCCCTAATTTCTCCCCTTTTAATCAAATTTCCATGAATTTAAGTGTTGATTCTTCAATTAAGTGACGATTCTAGGTCACAAGACTCACCTCCAATCAATCCCAGTCGAAACCCTCTTTAATCCTCATCAAAAAGCTCCCAAGGTTGCTCAACAATGGTGACAATTAGACCTAGCTTGCGGAGAAAATGATAATAAATTGACCAGTTAATTTCGCATCTACGGCTCCTTAGCTGCATCTGCGAATTCCGCTCTTGCGGTCCATGTCCGCTCCTGCAAAATTTCAATTAAAGGCCACGACCGCTTCTGTGGTCCACAAGTTGCTTCTGCGACTTCCGCTTCTGCGGAAAATCATAAAATATCCAGGTTCGCTTCTGCGACCTCCTTCCCGCATCTGCGGCTTCGAAGATGCGGTTTCACTCATCTCTTCTGCGGAAATAGCCTAAGCCCCAGGACTTTGCATCTTCAGCTCCTAATTCCGCTTCTGCGTGACCGCAGCTGCGGTCCCATAACCACAGTTGAGAAAACACCAGATACCAGCAGCCCTTTTCCTTGCAAAAATCCTAAAACTCTCCGTTTAACCATCCGAACGCACCCCGAGGCCCCCGGGACCTCAACCAAAAGTTCCAACCCATTCTAAAACATCATCGAAACTTGTTCCAATCATCAAAATACATCTAACAATGCTAAAATCATCAATTCTCATCGAATTCAAGCCTAAGTTTCTCAAAAACTTCCGAAATACGCATTTGATAAAAAACACGACCAAAACACCTCCGAATGACCTGAAATATTGCACACACATCCAAAATCACCTAACAAAGCTACAACAACTCTCGAAATTCCATTCCGACCCTTGGATCAAAATCTCACCTATCAACCAGAATTGGCCAAAATACTAACTTCGCCAATTCAAGCCTAATTCTACACCGGACCTCCAAAATCACTTCCGATCACACCCCTAAGTCATAAATCACTTGTCGAAGCTAACCGAATCACCTGAAATCACATCCTAGCCTTCTAACTCATAAGTCAACGTCCATTTGACTTTTTCAATCCAAACCTTCCTTAAAAAGACTAAGTGTCTCAACTCCTACCAAAACCAATCCAATTCAACTCTAACACACCAAATGCCGATAATGAAACATGAAGAAGCATAAAATGGGGGAAATGGGGCTGCAACATATGAGACGATGGGTTGGGTTGTCATAGTAATCAATCTTGTTGGTGATTGACTAAAACAATTACGAAGATCAAAATTAATTATGATTAACAGTATTTTAGAAGAATGGACGGGAATAATATCTAGGAATGATGTAAGTGTATTTCACTTCATATTTAAAATGATAAATTACATCGAGAATATATACACAAAAGCTAGACACATAAGTCAACAATGAATCCCTGAGATCACGCTTTCTACCTACAATATTTGACTATCTATCTGACATACAATCTTATATTTGAAATACTCTCTAACAATATCTAACACTACCTCTCAAGATGGATCATACATGTTATATGCTCCAAACTTGCTGCAAATGTGTTCAATCCGAGCTCCTCTAAGGGATTTAGTGAGCACATCTGCCAACTGGTCATTTGAATTACCGACGAAGCTGGTGGCAATGCATCCAGACTCAATCTTCTGCCGAATAAAATGTCAATCTACCTCTTTATGTTTTGTTCTTTCATGAAAAATAGGATTAGAAGCAATATGAAGGGCATCTTGATTGTCACATATAAGCTTCATCTGTTTGAATTCGACACATTTCAATTCTTGGAGGAGTTGTTTCAACCAAATAAGCTTGCATGTAGCTAGGGCCATAGCTCGATATTCTATTTCTGCACTAGATCTGCCAACAACATATTGCTTTTTACTTTTCCAAGAGAATAGATTTCCCCCAATCATGATACAGTACCCAAAAGTAGATCGTCTATCTGACGGAAAACCTGCCCAATCAGCATCAAAATATCCAATAATGTCTGTGTGACCTTTGTCTTCATATAATAGTCCTTGCCTTGGAGCTTTTTTTATGTATCTTAGGATGCGAATTACTGCGTCCCAATGATCTTTACATGGAGCTTGGAGAAACTGACTAACCACACTTACTGCAAATGAAATATTAGTTCGTGTGATAGTAAGATAATTTAGTTTACCGACCAGTCTTCGATATCTGCCAGGGTCATTCAATGGCTTCCCTTGTCCAGGGACTAGTTTGACATTTGGATCTACAGGAGCGACAATAGGTTTGCAGTTTAACATGAATGTTTCCTCTAGTATGTCCAAAGCATATTTTCTTTATGAGATAGCAATACCGGTCTTGGATTGTGCTACCTCGATTCCCAAGAAATACTTTTAACTTCCCCAAGTCCTTGGTTTGAAAGTGACTGAATAGATGTTGCTTTAGTTGAGATATTCCTTCTTGATCATTTCCAGTTATGACAATGTTATCAACATAAATGACCAGATAAATATTCTTTTCTGGACCATTATGTCGATAGAAAATGGAGTGATCTGCTTCACTTCGAGACATCCCAAATTGTTCGACAATAGAGCTAAATCTTCCAAACCATGCTCTTGGAGATTGCTTAAGGCCATATAGTGAACGTTTCAGACAACATACTAAGCTTGAATCCCCCTGAGCAACAAACCCAGGAGGTTGCTCCATATAAACTTCCTCAGCAAGCTCACCATGTAAGAAAACATTCTTTATATCTAGTTGATGAAGCAACCAACAACACATTGTTGCTAAGAAAATAAGGTGTCGGACAGATACAATTTTGGCAACGGGGGAGAATGTGTCACAATAATCAAGGCCATAAATCTAGGTGTATCCTTTAGCAACAAGGTGAGTTTTCAGGCGATCAATTGTTCCATCTGAACCTACCTTTACTGTATAGATCCACCGACATCCAACAGTAGATTTTCCTTTTGATAACTAGACCAATTCCCAAGTGTTATTGGTCTTTAGAGCAGTCATTTCTTTGATCATAGCACCTTTACACCCTGAATGTTCCAATCCTTCACCAGCAGTCTTTGGTATAGGTACATGAGATAAAGCAAATACAAAGGTATAATATAATGGGGACAATCGATGATAACTTAAGCAGTTAAATCGTATTGGTTTTTGAGCAGTATGTATACCTTTGCGTATGGCAATTGGTGGAGTTATTGCATCTGATGAAGGCATGATTGGAGCAAGTGACATAGGAGCAAGAGATGAGTCATCGGGAGCTGCCAATGTATCCAGATCAGTGTAGTGCTATCAGTAGTATTAGCTAGAGGTACTTGGAGAGGAGGAGGATGAGAGCCTAGGGTTATCTGGAAGACTAACCTCTGGTATAGGAAATATAGGCACTGGCAAAACTTGAGGCATCAAATTTCGGTTTGTAGTGTTTAGTGAAAAATAGGGAGACGTCTCAAAGAAGGTTGCATCCGTAGAGATCAAATATTTATGTGCTTTGGATCATAGCATTTATAACCTTTCTGGTAACGAGAGTATCTAAGAAAGACACACTTAATTGATTTTGATTGGAGTTTGTCATTTCCAGGACTGTGATCATGAACAAAGCAAGTACATACAAACACTCTCAAAGGTAAATGATAGGGATTTTGATCTAGAAAGAGAATTGAGTAAGGACTTTGATGTTACAACACAGAAGAATGCATCCTATTGATTAGATAGCAAGCAGTGAGAACAACATCTCCCCAAAAATGAAGAGGAATGTGATTGTGTATAAGTAAGGTACAAGCTATTTCAATGAGATGCCAATTTTTATGTTCGGCGGCTCCATTTTGTTGAGGAGTATATGCACAAGAAGTCTGATGAGTGACTCCTTGATATGACATGAAACTATGAAGGGGGATGATAAATACTCTTTTGCATTGTCATTACGTAATACCTTTACTGAAACACCAAATTGATTATTTACCTCAATACAGAAGTTTTGAAAAATAGAAAACAATTCAGAATGATTTTTTATTAGAAATACCCATTTGCAACAGGAGAAGTCATCAATAAAGGTAACAAAATACTGAAATCCTAAACTTGAAACAACACGACTAGGACCCCAAACATCTGAGCGAACAATATCAAACATAGATGAAGCCTTATTATTAACTCTTTTAGGAAATAAAGTGCGAGTGTGTTTCCCAATATGACAAGATTCACATTGACAAGAAGACAATGTGAAAAGATTAGGAATTAATTTTTGAAGCTTTGCAAGACTCGGATGGACTAAATGACTATGGAGTAGATCCGCTGACGCAACGGAAGTGAAGGCAACTGGTGGTTGTGATCTGGAAAAATTTCATATAGTCCATGTGACTCATATCCTGTTCCAATCGTCTTCTCCGTTCTCCAGTCCTGCACAACAACAGAGTTAGCAAAAAAATGACAGAATAATTAAGACTTTTGGTTAATTTACTAATGGAAATCAAATTGAATGAGCATTCTGGAGAAAATAAAATTGAGTTTAAAGAGATAGAGGGAAGAAGTTGCACTTCCCCTATTCCTTTTACTGTAGTTCGCGAGCCATTAGAAAGGGTAACCACAGAGAGGGTTGAGGAAGGAATAAGGTTTGAAAAAAGATTCTGATTACCAGAGATACGGTCAGATGCACCAGAGTCCAGTATCCATGAGCAATTGGGTGAAGACCTACTCAGACAAGCAAATGAATTACCAATTTTTGAGGTGCCAGATGAGAGTGGTTGTTGTTTATCCGCTTGATAGTGCAGGTAATCACTATAATCCACTCCAAATAAAGTAATAAAATCACCATGTTGATCATCTGTTTCACCACCATTTTGAACCATGTGGGTTGTACTGCGATTGTGTGGACGTGATAGTCGACCATGTAGTTTCCAATAAATTTGTCGAGTATGCCTATCTTGTTGCAATAATTCCAGTAGGGTCTGGTGCTTTTACCTTTTCCTCTTTAAGAGACATTTTTGTTCCTGCGGATTTTCGTTTTGCACAGCTAATACAGATGTCTCCACTTTATTAGTATCAAGTGTTTCTGCTCCAATACGCAATAGTCGAGTTGAAACCTCAACTAATGAAGGAACTGCTGAGCTTGCTAAGATCTGATAGTTTACAGGGCTGAGATCAGATCGAAGTCCTTTCAGTGCCAAAACCATAAAGAACTCATCTCTTTGTTGCTCCTGGGTGGTGACACTTGCAATAAATGGCATGAGTGAGTCAAATTGATCTTTCAAGCTATCTATTTGTCCTAAATAACTCGCCATATATTGATTGTTCTGCTGAAGTTGGACTAAATCTGAAACTACTTTGTATATTCGTTGTATATCATTCGTATACAAAGCTTTAGCTTTAGTCAAAACTTTATAGCAAGTTTTACAAGATTGAAACAAGTTGAGTAATTTAGGATCCAAAGAGTTCCATAAAAGATTACATAATTGTGCATCAATTCGAGTCCACTTAGTCTTTTTACTAGTGCCAATTTCACTAGCATTTTTGACTAAGTGATCCTCATATCCCTGTCCCACGAATCACATCTCAGATGAAGAAGACCACGGTGAGTAATTATTGCTACCTTGTAACTTAACAGTAGTAATAGTGGAAGGATTTGAAATTGAAGAGAAAAATGGTTTGACTTCTTCTGTTGTGTGGATGACTCCTTTGTCTGTGAAGAATCATCTTGCTTTGACAGTTTGAGATTCTAATTTTGGAAAGATCAAATAGGTAAAAATAATATGTTGCAAATAGCTTCCACTAGAATCCAGAGTAAGCCAAAATAATGGTTTGATGTCGAGGAAAAACAGATATCAATAGTAATCTTTTTTGAAAAAAAGCAATAAAGAGGTGGGACAAAAAGCAATAAAGATGTGGGACAATAAAGTGGACTTGAATTAGCTTTAACTAAAAGCTTATCACAAACCCAATTACTCTATTCCTCTTTCAAAATACAAGACCTAGCAATTCTTTTTCCTATCTTATTACAACATCAATAACAACAACAAAAATTCAAAAGTAGAGAAATTTCTTACTGTGTTGCAAAAATGGCAAGATTGATGCCTTTCTTTATGAACTCAAGATTGTGGAAACAAGATCTGGTCGGGAAAGGAGACTACTAGTGTAAGGCCCCGTGAAAAATTTGTGCTCAAAGCTTAGTACTTCGTGGTGTCGAGTTCCGTATATGTGTTGGGAATGTGTAAAAATTCTTCGCGACTCGCAAGCTCACCGCGGTTCAGACCCTTTTTACTAATTTTGCACTTAAAAATCAAGAATCAAATATTTCCAGAAAATTGCCATTATGCGGTCCAGAATGCGGTCGCAAATCAGGTATGCGGACCACATTTATGTCGCGAAGTTAATCAGAGAGTTGGTCGAAATTGATGTTAGAAGTGCGGTCCATTATGTGATTGCATAATCAATATGCGAACCGCATAGTCGTCGCATAAGTCCCTCAAGGATTTGTGAAGGTCAGTTCTGCGGTGCATTATGCAACCGCAGAACAGGAATGTGGACCGTATTCCCGTCGCATACCCAGGCAGAGACGTTCAGTGTTTGGGACACTTCTGCGGTCCAATCTGCGGACCGCATTTCAACTCTGCGACCATAGATCCTGCTGTGCTTCTATTTTTCTAAAATTTTAAACCTGACCCCTTTTTAATAAAATTCCCACAACCCCTCATTTTAACAATCTGCTGAGCAAAATAAGAGAGAGGGAAGGGAGGGTTCTTGAGGGAGAAAAGAAGCTTCACCAATTTGATTCTTCAAACTACCCGGGTCGGGAAAATTTTAATTGATTGTCTTCATCCCCAAGTTTTGCAGGTAAAATCCCTAACCCTTTTTTCTTGATTTTTTTTCGATTTAAGCTAAGGGAGGGGGGGGCTCGCACCTTGATTCTTGAAAATAATGGTTGAAACCACACATGCATGCCTTTTTAAACCTAAAACCTAGCAATGGAAAATTGGGTAGAGGTAGAGGTTTGCAGGAGAAGAGTTGATAACCTAAATAAGTTTGAGTAGAAATTGTGAACCCCAATTCTAAGTCATATGTCTTAACTTGTGCACTAGATTGACGTTGTTAGACTATTTGTTGAATTGAAACTAGAAGTTAAAAAGGGAATTCGGCTCCAGGTATGTATGGCTAACCTTGATCTTTGTAGAATCGCCTTGTTTGGCGTATGAATGTTTGGTATGTGATATATGCATGGCTTATTCATGAAATTATTATGATTGTTCTTGTGGTAAGAATTGAGGAACAAATGACGAAAGAAAATCGTAAATGATGCAACTGGAATAACTGTGATAACCACATCTATGGCTTATTGTGGGCAATTGTCGTTGTGATGTAAAACACATGTAAGTTGTTGGATATGACGGAAAATAGTATTGATGGTTATGGAAATACTTGTAAATTGTTGTTGTTATTTCTTAAGAAGTGTTGTTTTTGATCTTTGTGAATTGTTGATTGTTGATATGTTGTTGGTAAATTGTGATTGTTCGGTGGGATCGAGTTGCGCGCCGCAACACGAAGTTATAAGGTGCGGGTTGTGGTGATAAGGGTGGCCGAGGTAATAAGGGCGGCCAAGGTAATAAGGGTGGAAAGTGATCGAAATCACTATTGAAATAAACATTTGAGCAAATTATGAAATCATTGATGGGGAATTGTGGAAGGGGGAAATATGAGAGATTGAAAACTTGTTTGGCTTGATTGTTCCTTTTCTTATGCATTTGATTGTTGTTTCTATTAATGTTACCTACTTGTATATGGCTTGAGTTTACTTGGAGAAAGTTTGTTCATACATACCAGTACAATTCAAGTGTACTGACATCCCTTTTACCGAGGGCGCTATATTCGTGTTATAATTGTAGGTGGATCCATAGCAGGTACTCCAGTCCATCGACCGTAGCTCTTTATCACTTCCCGTCAGCTGAATTGGTGAGCCCCTTTCCTTTCGAGGCCCTGCGTGGCTCATGCCGCTTCTGTTTTGGGATCTTATTTTGATATTTGTATAAGGTATAGCCGGAACCTTGTTACCGACAAGTACGATATCATCCCTTTTTCATGTTTAGAGGCTTCGTAGACAGGAAATTTGGGTCATGAACTTATGTAATGTGTATCTTGAACGTTGGGCTATTTAAAGTGTAAACCACGCTAAGAATCATGTACGACATGTATGTTTTGTAATAAAAAGGTGTTTTGATTGTAAATGGTTATTTCTCTTGGCTAATAAGTAATGAAAAAATGCGGGGTAACACCTGGGGTAGGAGAGGCACCCAGGTCCGCTTGACTGGGGCTACCCGATCGAGCACCGATCATGTCCCTCGGATTTGGGGCATGACAAACTTGGAATCAGAGCCTCAGGTTTTAAAAGAGTCATAGGATATCTCAGAGCCGTGCCTAGTAGAGCCCTTCTTATCGGTGTGCTGTCGACCACATATATAAGTTGGGGGCTACACGGGCATTTAGGAAACTATCCTCTTCTTTGTTATTCCATATCATGCGGTGAAGTGAAAAGTGGAAGTATTTACGTCTAAGTCATGCTTTGTTCCGAAATTTTCAGAAATGGCACCTAAGAATAAAGTTAGGCTCGGCCTTGGGACCGATGCTACCCCAAGTGTGGCCATGAATCATGTACCTGATGTCGTGGGTGAGAGTGACTCCCCGGCCTTGAATCTGCGTGGCCCATCTATTCCAGATTCAAGCATTCCTGTTCCAGCTGCGGCAGAGGGTGCCACCATCCCTCCCGCCGATACTCCTAATCTGATGTTGTTCCAGCTTACGGTCCCGGGGTTTCTGATGGGGACCTTAGAGGAGCCATCCGTATGTTGACCTAGTTAATGGCCGCCCAGGCCCAGAGATCTCATGATTCCCCTGTGTCCTCCAGTGGACAGCGAGATTCTGCCAGCTCCAGAGTCTACCAGTTTCTGCGATTGGCCCCTCCAAAGTTCTCAGGCACAGACCCAGAGTCCGATCCGTAGGATTTCCTTGATGAGATGTACAAGACCCTCCGAGTGATGAAGGCTACAGAGATAGAGGGGGTTGAGTTGGCTTCATACAGGTTGAGAGGAGCAACGCATTCATGGTCCGAGATGTGGGAGGATTCCCGTGAGAAGGGAAGACCTCCGGTGAGATGGGATGAGCTTGTAGATGCCTTTATGGACCACTTCTTGCCTGCCGAGACAATGGCAGCTCGCGCCACTGAGTTCAAGGTTCTCAAGCAGGGCAGCATGAGTGTTTGGGAGTACCACATGGAGTTTGTGAGGTTGTCCAAGTATGCTCCTCAGTTAGTGTTGACCATGGATGCTCGAGTTCGGCGTTTCGTTCAGGGTCTTTGTCCTTTGGTGGTGAATGAGGCTGCTACAGCGGCCTTGCACTCAGATATGAATTATGGAAAGATTGTAGGATTCGCTCGGGCCATAGAGGCTAGGAAGTTAAAGATACGGGCAGAAAGGGAGAGTAGCAGCAGGGCCCGATCAATGGGTCACTCAGGGAGACCAGTTCCGGGGAGAGGGTCATCAGGGCCATCCCAGTCATATGCTCAGTCCTCAGCGAGTGCACCGCCATCTGTGCACAGTTACCAGCAGAGCAGTCACTCGAGACCAGGTTCAGACAGCAGGAGGTTCGGTCAGTCTGGTCATCCAGGAGTGAGGTCCCAGCAGCAGGGGAGAGCTACATGCCCCAAGAGTGGGAGGTTCTATACAGATACTTGCTATTTGGATATCCCGGTGTGTTATAGGTGCGGGTTGAGAGGTCACATCCAGCAGGACTGCCATGCGCCCAGTCAGGGTATGGGTAAGGGATCTGCCCAGTCATTCGGGTCTTCAGTTGTTACATCATCCGTGCGTCCTCCAGCTCCAGTAGGGCGTGGTACAGTTAGGGGTGGAGCTCGTGGTAGGGGTGTACCTAGCCGGTTCTATGCTTTGAGTGGTCGCCAGAGTGCTGAGGCTTCTCCATATATTATTATAAGTATCTTGTCTGTTCAGGCCATTAATTGCTATGCTCTTATTGATCCGGGGTCCTCTTTGTCTTATGTCACCCCATTCATTGCTTCAAGTTTTGGGATAGAACCCGAATAGCTTCATGAGCCATTCTATGTATCGACTCCGGTTGGTGATTCTATTACAGCCTCGCAAGTTTATAGGAATTATGTCGTCACGGTGTGTGGTCACATTACCACGACCGATCTTATTAAGATTGGAATGGTAGATTTTGATGTAATCATAGGAATGGACTGGCTTTATTTGTGCTTTGTTAAACTTGACTGTTGAACGAGAGTCATGAGGATTGAGTTCCCTAACGAGCGGGTTATTGAGTGGAAAGGAAATGGTATGGTTCCAAAGGGTAGGTTTATTTCTTACCTTAAGGCTTCGAAGATGATTAAGAAGGGGTGTATCTATCATTTGGTTCGGGTGGCGGACACCACATCAGAAATGTCTGTCCTCAAGTCCCTGCCAGTTGTGAACGAGTTTCTTCAAGTGTTTCCGGATGAGCTTCCAGGAATTCCACCAGATAGGGAGATTGATTTTACGATTGATGTATTGCCAGATACCCAGCCAATATCTATTCCACCATACAGAATGGCGCCAGCAGAGTTAAGAGAGTTAAATGAGCAACTGAAGGATTTATTCGAGAAGGAGATCATACGACCGAGTATGTCACCGTGGGGTGCTCCGATTCTTTTTGTCAGGAAGAAGGATGGTTCGCTTCGGATATGCATTGATTATCGACAGCTTAACAAAGTCACCATCAAGAATAAATATCCTTTGCCTCGGATAGATTATTTGTTCGACCAATTACAAGGTGCAAAGTTCTTCTCCAAAATTGATTTGCAATTCGGGTATCAATAGTTGAAGATCAGAGAGCAGGATATTCCTAAAACCGCCTTCAGAAGTCGCTATGGTCACTTCGAATTCTTGGTCATGTCTTTTGGGCTAGCCAACGCCCCGGCAGCTTTCATGGACCTTATGAATTGGGTTTTCAAGCTATTTCTAGACTCCTTCGTGATTGTTTTCATTGACGACTTCCTTGTTTATTCGCGGAGCAGGGAGGATTATGCCGATCACCTCAGAGCAGTTTTGCAGACTCTTCATCAATACCAGTTGTACACTAAATTCTCAAAATGTGAATTTTGGTTGGATTCCATCACTTTTCTGGGTCATGTTGTTTCCAGTGAGGGGATTCAGGTGGATCCCAAGAAGATTACAGCGGTGAAGGATTGTCCTAGACCCACGACCCCCGACGGAGGTTCGTAGCTTCTTGGGTTTAGCCGGGTACTACCGGAGGTTTGTGGAGGGATTCTCTACCCTCGCCTCCCCATTGAATAAATTGACGCAGAAAGTAGTTAAGTTCCAATGGTCCGACACTTGTGAGAAAAGTTTTCAGGAATTGAAGTCAAGGTTGAGCTCGACACCAATATTGGCCTTGTCGGAAGGCTCGGAAGGATTTGTGGTCTATTGCAATGCTTCCAGGGTAGGTTTGGAGTGTGTATTGATGCAGCATGGGAAGGTTATAATGTATGCTTTAAGTCAACTCAAGAATCACGAGAAGAATTACCCGACGCATGATTTGGAGCTTGCAGCAGTTGTATTTGTCTTGAAAATATGGCGGCATTATCTTTATGGGGTCCATGTGGATGTGTTCTCGTACCACAAGAGTCTCTAATATTTGTTCAAACAGAAGGAGTTAAATTTGAGGCAGCGGCGGTGGTTAGAATTGCTTAAAGATTATACCATCCAGGAAAGGTGAATGTGGTGGCAGACGCCCTCAGTCAAAAATCCATGGGTAGTTTGGCTCACTTGGGGGCGGATTAGAGGCTCCTAGCTCGGGAGGTTTATCAGTTGGCCAGTCTTGGGGTTTGCATTTCGACCCCAAATGAGGAAGAAATTATGGTGCGTAATAGAGCAGAATCATCGCTAGTAGCGAAAGTCAAGGAAAAATAGTTCATCGATCCAGCATTGGCACAGATGAAGGAGGCAGTTCTGAACAATAAAACTTTAGCATTTTCACTCGACGGCAATGATGGTGTGTTATGATGTCAAGCAAGGCTATGTGTTCCAGATGTGGATAACCTTAGGGAGAGACTAATGGCAGAGGCTCATCATTCCGGGTATTCGGTGCACCCAGGTTCTACGAAAATGTACCACGATCTCAAGGAAATTTATTGGTGGAACGGTATGAAGAGGGGTGTGGCTGACTTTGTATCTAAATGTCCAAATTGTCAGCAAGTAAAAGCTGAGCATCAGCGGCCCGGTGGGTTAACCCAGCTTATGGAAATACCAATATGGAAATGAGAGATGATCAACATGGATTTCGTGGTAGGATTACCTCGCACTCAGCGAAAGTTCAACTCAATTTGGGTGATAGTGGATCAACTCACCAAATCATCTCACTTCTTGCCAGTCAAGTCCACCGATACCGCAGAACAGTATGCTCGGTTGTACATCAAGGAAATAGTGAGGCTTCATGGTACTCCGCTCTCTATTATTTCGAATCAAGGGGCTCAGTTCACAGCTAATTTTTGGAAGAAATTTCAGCAAGGTTTGAGTACCCAGGTGAATCTAAGCACGGCTTTCCATCCACAGACCGATGGTTAAGTAGAGCGGACTATTCAGACGCTTGAAGATATGTTGCGGGCTTGTGTCTTGGATTTCAAAGGTAATTGGGATGATCACTTGCCCCTTATAGAATTTGCTTACAATAACAACTTTCATGCTAGCATCCAGATGGCCCCATTTGAGGCATTGTATGGAAGGAGATGTAGGTCTCCGATCGGATGGTTCGAAGTAGGTGAAGCAGAGTTGATAGGTCTGTGTCTCATGCACCAGGCTATGGAAAAAGTTAAAGTCATTCAGGAAAGGATGAAGACTGCTCAGAGTCGCCAGAAGTCCTATACGGACGTACGTCGAAGAGAATTGGAGTTCCAAGTAGGTGATTGTGTATTCTTGTAGGTGTCTCCTATGAAGGGAGTCATGCAATTTGGGAAGAGAGGGAAGCTGAGTACTAGATATGTCAGGCCTTACCAAATCATTCAAAGGATCGGGCAAGTTGCTTATAAACTGGAGTTGCCCCCCTGAAATCTCCCTAGTGCACCCGGTGTTCCATGTGTCTATGTTAAGGAAAGTGGTTGGAGATCCGTCCACCATCGCGCCAGTAGAAGACATCAAGGTTATTGAAGAGTTATCGTATGAAGAAATTCTGGTTCCTATTCTTGATAGACAAGTCCATAAATTGCAAAACAAGGAAATTGCTTCAGTTAAAGTGTTGTGGCGAAATCAACAAGTCGAGGAAGCCACTTGGGAAGTAGAAGATGAGATGAAAGAAAAATATCCCCATTTGTTCGAACAAGTCCAGTAGTGATCGTGCGAACTCTTGTCCCTAGCGAACTGGCATTGTGTCCCATTTGGTGCAAAGACACCCCATTTCTCCCCTAAATGCTTTACTATTGTAATTCTTCAAATTGTGCCAAAATTGTATGTGTTGTGATTATTTGAGCCATATGCAAACCCTTTTTGGTAAATGAACATTTTTTAAAAAACTCTTGTGATAAGTAACTGGCTTATGATAGTACAGATTGGTAATGATTAATTTGCATGTGTATAGTGAATCGTAGTGGTTAAACTGTATGGGGCTCATTGGAGTAATCAAAATATGTGCAAAAGTTTGCCAAGTGATTGTATATATACAAGTGTAGGGGGGGTGATGGATTGTATATCAGTTATAGGGGTAACAAAAATTGTGTAATGGTGCTTCGAATTGTGTTTCGGGGGCTCTCTGACAGGTAGATGTGTCCAAATTACAAACGAAACTCTGGTGAAATTTTTCTAAATCATGGGAGTTAGTGGAAAAAAAAACTTGGGAGCTTGCATATCATGTTTTTCAAACCAACTGATTTTCAAAAATCCTCATTCGAGGACGAATGATTTTAAGTGGGGGAGGATGTAAGGCCCCGCGAAAAATTTGTGCTCAAATCTTAGTACTTCATGGTGTCGAGCTCCGTATATGTGTTGGGAATGTGTAAAAATTCTTCGCGGCTGCTTCAGACCCTTTTTACTAATTTTGCACTAAAAAAATCAAGAATCAAAATTTTCCAGAAAATTGCCATTATGCGGTCCAGAATGCGGTCGCATATCAGGTATGCGGACCGCATTTATGCCGCGGAGTTAATCAGAGAGTTGGTCGAAATTGATGTTAGAAGTGCGGTCCATTATGCGATCATATAATCAATATGCGGACTGCATAGTCGTCGCATAAGTCCCTTAAGGATTTGTGAAAGTCAGTTCTGCAATGCATTATGCGACCGCAGAACACGAATGCGGACCGCATTCCCATCGCATACCCAGGTAGAGACGTTCAGTGTTTGGGAAGCTTCTGCGGTCCAATCTGCGGACCGCATTTCAACTCTACGATCGCATAGTGCGACCGCAGATCCTGCTCGGGCTTCTATTTTTCTAAAATTATAAACCCGACCCCTTTTTAATAAAATTCCCCCAACCCCTCATTTTAACAATCTTCTGAGCAAAATAAGAGAGAGGGAAGGGAGGGTTCTTGAGGGAGAAAAGAAACTTCATCAATTTGATTCTTCAAACTACCCGAGCCGAGAAAATTCTAATTGATTGTCTTCATCCCCAATTTTTGCAGGTAAAATCCCTAACCCTTTTTCCTTGATTTTTTATCGATTTAAGCTATGGGAGGGGAGTCTCGCACCTTGATTCTTGAAAATAATGGTTGAAACCACACATGCATGCCTTTTTAAACCAAAAACCTAGCAAGGGAAAATTGGGTAGAGGTAGAGGTTTGCAAGAGAAGAGTTGATAACCTAAATAAGTTTGAGTAGAAATTGTGAACCCCAATTCTAAGTTATATGTCTTAACTTGTGCACTAGATTGACGTTGCTACACTATTTGATGAATTGAAACTAGAAGTTAAAAAGGGAATTCCGCTCCAAGTATGTATGGCTAACCTTGATCTTTGTAGAATCGCCTAGTTTGGCGTACGAATGTTTGGTATGTGATATCTGCGTGGCTTATTCATGAAATTATTGTGATTGTGCTTGTGGTAAGAATTGAGGAACAAATGACGAAAGAAAATTGTAAATGATGCAACTGGAATAACTGTGATAACCACATCTATGGCTTATTGTGGGAAATTGTCGTTGTATTGTAAAACACATGTGAGTTGTTGGATATGACGGAAAATAGTATTGATGGTTATGGAAATACTTGTAAATTGTTGTTGTTATTTCTTAAGAAGTGTTGTTGTTGATCTTTGTAAATTGTTGATTGTTGTCGTGTTGTTGGTAAATTGTTACTGTACGGTGGGATCGGGTTGCGCGCCGCAACACGAAGTTATAAGGTGCTGGTTGTGGTGATAAGGGTGGCTGAGGTAATAAGGGTGGAAAGTTATCGAAATCACTATTGAAATAAACATTTGAGCAAATTGTGAAATCATTGATGTGGAATTGTGGAAGCGGGAAACATGAGAGATTGAAAACTTGTTTGGCTTGATTGTTCCTTTTCTTGTGCATTTGATTGTTGTTTCTATTACTATTACCTACTTGTATATGGATTGAGTTTACTTGGAGCAAGTTTGTTCATACATACCAGTACAATTCAAGTGTACTGACGTCCCTTTTGCCGGTGGCGCTACATTCGTGTTATGATTGTAGATGGATCCATAGTAGGTACTGCAGTCCACCGACCGTAGTTATTCATCACTTCCCGTCAGCTGAATTTGTGAGCCCCTTTCCTTTCGGGGCCCTGCGTGGCTCATGCCACTTCCGTTTTGGGATCTTATTTTGATATTTGTATAAGGTATAGCCGGAGCCTTGTTACCGGCAAGTACGATATCATCCCTTTTTCATGTTTAGAGGCTTCGTAGATAGGAAATGTGGGTCATGAACTTATGTAATGTGTATCTTGCATGTTGGTCTATGTAAAGTGTAAACCACACTAAAATCATGTACCACATGTATGTTTTGTAATAAAAAGGTGTTTTGATTGTAAATGGTTATTTCTCTTTGCTAATAAGTAATGACGAAATGCGGGGTAACACGTGGTGTAGGAGAGGCACCCAGGTCCGCATGACTGGGGCTACCCGGTCAAGCACCGATCATGTCCCTCGGATTCGAGGCATGACAACTAATGGAGTCGGGGGTCAGAGGGTAATAAGATCTGACCCGTAGTAGTGACTGCGGAAAAAAAATAGCCGAAAAAAGTATGAGTCCTTACCGAGATCGTAGAGGCCCTGATACCATGTGAATGATGCAAGTTTATTTCACTTCATGCTTAAAATGATAAATTAAATCGAGAATATATACACAAAAACTAGACACATAAGTCAACAATGAATCCTGAGATCACGCCTTCTACTTACAATATTTGATTATCTATCTGACATACAGTCTTATTTTCGGCGATTCGGTTAGTTTCGGGAAGTGATTTGTGACTTAGGAGTGTGATCGAAAGTGATTTTGGAGGTCCGGTGTAGAATGGGCTTCGTTAGGCGATTTTGGATGTGTGCGCAAAATTTTAGGTCATTCGGAGGTATTTTGGTCGGGTTTTTGATCAAATGTGTATTTCGGAAGTTTTTGAGAAACATAGGCTTGAATTCAGTGAGAATTAATGATTTTAGCGTTGTTAGATTGTTTTGATGATTGGAGCAAGTTTGGATGATATTTTAGAATGGGTTGGCACTTTTGGTTGAGGTCCCGGGGCCTCGGGGTGAGTTCGGATGGTTAAACGGAGAGTTTTGGGATTTTTGCAAGGAAAAGGGCTGCTGGTATCTGGTGTTTTCGCACCTGCGGTTATGGGACCGCAGGTGCAGTCACGCAGAAGTGGAGGAAGGAGCCGAAGATGCGAAGTCCTGGGGCTTAGGCTGTTTCCACACAAGCGGTAAGGGGAACCGTATCCACGAAGCCACAGATGCGGGAAGGAGGTCGCAGAAGCGGACCTGGATACTTTATGACTTTCCATAGAAGCGGAAGAAGTCCGCAGAAGCGGTCGTGGCCTTTAATTGAAATTCCGCAGGAGCGGACATGGACCGTAGGAGCGGAAGTTGCAGATGCGGCCAAGGAGCCGCAGATGCGAAAATAACTAGTCAGTTTATTATCATTTCCTCCGCGAGCTAGCAGTTATTTTCCCATTGTTGAGCAACCTTGGGAGCTTTTTAACAAGGATTAAAGAGGGTTTCGACATGGATTGATTGGAGGCGAGTCTTGTGACCTAGAATCATCATTTAATTGAAGAATCAACACTTAAATTCATGAAAATTTGATTAAAAGGGGAGAAATTAGGGCTTGAATTTTTGAATGAAAATTTGGAGTTTAAGGGAGCATTTGAGCTTGGATTTTGGTAAATTTGATATGTATAGGCTCATGGCGAGATAAGGAGTCCATTGATGTAAAAAATTTTGAGTTTCGAGAAGTGGGCCCGGGGCTCGAGTTTTGTTAATTTCGGATTTGTTGATGTTTTTCGACCATTTTCAATGGGTATTATTCCTTTAGCATATTATGACGTATTCGTTGTGGTTTTGGTCAGATTTGACGTGCGAGGAGGTTGATTCGAGAGGCAAGGGCATAGAGAGCTAGACTTTTGGCTGGCTTGACGTGAGTAATAGATATAAATGATGTCCTGAGGCTTTGAAACCCCGGAAGTTCACATTGCAACGCTATATTGAGGCGAGACACACGCTCTATGACGAGTGCGGGGAAGTCTATGGTTGGGGATTGTGACTTGGTCCATCCCGAGTGATGTTCATATAGTGTTTTCGACTAAGACTTGTTTAATAATCATCCCACTTGGACTAAATTGTTATATTTGGGCTTTGTGCCAATTATTTGAATCCTTCAGGGATTGCTATCATTTTTTTCACATTATTTGACATGTTAATTTATCTCAGTCCCATGTTTAAATACTGTTTTGAAATGCTCAGCCATCTTTCTAAGATTTGAAAAACTTAAACAGTATTTTATTGACATTCTGAGCTGAGAACCTTTTATTTTAATATTGCCCGAGAGGCTTGCGTGAATTTCTGGACTGAGCATGGATAGGGCTGCGCGCCGCAGCCGTATTATATTGATATTGAGGCCGAGAGCCTGGTTTGTGCCACGAGATGGCTTGATTATTTGCGCTTGGGCTGTAGGAGCCCCTCCGGAGTCTGTACACACCCCCAGTGAGCACCGTCGACGTTAAATGAATCGGGCTGCACACCGCAGCGGGTACTAGAGTGTACCGTTCTATGTGTTGCATTGCATTCATGCATTTGTCACTTATCTGGTTTACCTGTCATACTATCTCTGTAATCTTATTTCATCAGCTTGTTGCTTCACTATTAAATGTTCTAAACTGCCAGTTATAGTTTACTTTGTATTATTCCATGCTTTCTTATTCTTACCCTTTATTTATGTTTGTTAATCACTGGGTCGGAGTACTTACATTACTCCCTGCACCTTGCGTTCAGATTCAGTTACCCCACAGGCTGAGTGAGGACTTGTTTAGCTGAGCAGCAGTATCCGGGAGTATCGAGGTAGCTGCATGGCGTTCGCAGCCTTGATCTCTCCCTTCTATCTCTATCTTTTATTCCGCATTTCTTAGACAGACTTGTAGTGGGTTGACATTCTGTATTAGAGGCTCATATTCGTGACACCGGATCCTATTTGGGGCTATGTTGCAGTATTTTTTTAAATTTCCGTACATTTCATCGTTATTTCTAGACTTTTGATAAAATGGCTTAGTAATTATTTCCTGTGCTTTGCACCTATGATCAGTTTAAGTTGGGAAATGTTGTTGAAAGGTCGGGCTTGCCTAGCAGTGTGTTGGGCGCCATCATGACCGGGGTTGGGGTCTTGACAAGTTGGTATCAGAGCCTAGGTTACTTGGTCTCGCAAATCATGAGCTAGTTTAGTAGAGTCTTGCCGATCGGTACGGAGACATCTGTATTTATCCTTGAGAGGCTGCAGAACCTTTAAGAAAAATTCTATATTCTTGAAATTCTTGTCGTGCGACTTTGTTGATCCGAAAACTAAACTTCTATATTCTATTCTCTCGCAGATGGCTTGGATTCGTGCTACCGGATATGGCGGACGACCACCAGTACCACTTACTGAGGCCACTAAAGGTCGTGGATGCAGTAGTGGTCGAGCCAGAGCAGCGAGGGCAACACCTGTTGATCCACCAGTTGCCCTAGCTCAGGACCAGACTCCAGCTGTGGATACTCTAGCAGCACCTGTTCAGGCACCGGTAGTTCCCATTGTGATTTCGGGTCTCCAAGAGGCCTTGGCTAAGATATTATCAGTTTGAACTGGCCTGGCTCAAGCAGTTTCAGCCACCACTACAGCAGCTACTTCACATGCCGGGGGAGGCAATCAGACCCTCGCTGCTCGCACACCTGAGCAGGTTGTGCAGGGATTGTAAACACCGAGAGTAGCTCCAACTCAGCCGATTGTACCAGTTCATGACTATGTGGTTCCAGCTATGCCCGACGATGAGCAGCGTCATCTCAAGAGATTCGGTAGGATCCAGCCTCCGACGTTTAACAGTGCTGAGGGCGAGGATGCCTAGGGTTTTTTTGACAAGTGTTAGCGTATGCTTCGCACCGCAGGGATTTTGGAGTCGGGCGGTGTGGCTTTTACTACCTTCCAGTTCTCATGGGCTACATTTACCTGGTGGGAGGATTTTGAGAGGCGTAGGCCTGTTGGTGCAGCGCCCCTTACTTGGCAGCAGTTCTCCACCCTCTTCTTGGAGAAGTATGCATCGCAGTCCCGCAGAGAGGAGCTGCGTAGGCAGTTAGAATGGTTGACTCAGGGAGACATGTCTCTGACCTAGTATGAGATGATATTTTCACAGTTGGCCCGTCATGCTACTTGGATGATATCGACGGATCGGGAGAGGATCAGGAGGTTCGTGGATGGCCTCAACTATTCACTCTGCGTTTTGATGACTAGAGAGATAGTATTGGGTGCTTCGTTCGAGGAGGTAGTTGACATTGCTCGTGATATTAAGACGGTTCACCGCAAGGAGCGTGAGGAGAGTGAGGCCATGAGGCCTCGGGGTTCAGGTAGTTTCAGTGGTGCTCCGTCTAGGGGCCAGTTCCAGCGTGGTAGAGGTCGTTCCTTCAAGCCTCCTCAGTCGGCCCGTCCAAAGTATAGTGGGGCGTTTTCAGGCTGTGGTCATCAGGGGTTCCAGCAGGGTCAGCCTTCACTTAGTGCCCTCCCAGCTCAGAGCTCATCATATGCCCCTTCAGCTCAGGGTTCTTATGCGTCGTGTGCATCGGCTGGTCATTTTGGTGTGCGGGATTACCTTTAGTCCCCTTCTCCAGCATCTGGTAGTTTCTACGAGTACGGTGAGTTTGGCCATATGAGGATACAGTGTCCTCGACTTCATGGTGGTCAGTCTCAACAGAGGGATCAACCCTTGTCTTTTGCTCCAGTTTCTTCAGCACCCGCCCAGTCAGCTAGGGGTGGAGGCCAAATAGCCAGGGGTTTCCCTACAGGTGGAGGACGATCAAGCAGTGGCCATGCTCAATTTTATGCTATTCCAGGCAGGACAGATGCCATTGCATCAGATGCTGTTGTCACATGTATTATCTCAGTCTGGCACAGAGATGCCTCTGTCTTATTTGATCCCGGTTCTACCTACTCTTATGTGTCCTCATATTTTGCTCATTATTTGGGTACGACCCGAGGGTGTCTTGCTTTACCTGTTCACGTATCTACCCTGGTGGGCGATACTATTGTTGTAGACCAAGTGTATCAGTCTTGTCTTGTGACTATTGGGGGTCTGGAGACCCGAGTTGATTTATTGCTATTGAGCATGGGAAATTTGATGTTATTCTGGGCATGGAGTGGTTATCTCCGTGTCATGCTATTCTAGACTGTCATGGTAAGACTGTCACTTTGGCTATGCCGGGTATTCCGAGGATCGAGCGGCGAGGTGTGACTAACTATATTCTTAGTTGAGTTATTTCTTTCTTGAAAGCTCAACGTATGGTTGGGAAGGTTTGCCTTTCATATTTGGTGTTTGTGAGAGATGTTGGAGCTGGTACTCCTAGCCTTGATTCTGTTCCCTTTGCGAGGGATTTCCCTCATGTATTTCCCACAGACCTGCCGGGCATGCCACCGGACACGGATATTGATTTTGGTATTGACCTGGTGCCGGGCTCTCAGCCCATTTCCATTCCTCCGTATCGCATGGCACCGGCGGAGTTGAAAGAATTAAAGGATCAGCTTTAGGAACTCCTAGAAAAGGGGTTCATTCGGCCTAGTGTGTCATCGTGGGGTGCACCAGTTCTGTTTGTGAAGAAGAAGGATGGCACAATGAGAATGTGAATTGACGATAGGCAATTGAACAAAGTAACAGTGAAGAACAAGTATCCCCTACCTCGTATTGATGATTTATTTGACCAGCTTCAGGGGGCAAGGGTATTCTCCAAGATTGATCTCCGTTCAAGTTATCACCAGTTGAAGATCAGGGATTCAGATATTATGAAGACTGCTTTCAGGACTATATATGAGCACTATGAGTTTCTTGTTATGTCCTTTAGGCAGACTAATGCCCTAGCAACGTTCATACATTTGATGAATAGTGTATTTTGGCTGTATCTGGATTCATTTGTTATTGTTTTTATTGATGATATCCTGGTGTACTCGCGTAGCCAGGAGGAGCACGCACAACATTTGTGAGTTGTATTACAGAGATTGATGGAGGAGAAGCTTTATACAAAGTTCTCCAAGTGTGAGTTTTGGCTCGGTTCTATGGCTTTCCTGCGGCACGTGGTGTCCAACGATGGTATTCAGGTTGATCCAAAGAAGATAGAGGCGGTTCAGAGTTGGCCTAGACCGTCCTCAACCACAGAGATTCGCAGTTTCCTCGGTTTGGTAGGTTATTATCGTCGATTTGTCCAATATTTTTCATCTATTGCTTCGCTCTTGACCAAGTTGACGTAGAAGGGTGATCTATTTGTATGGTCAGACGAGTGCGAGAAGAGCTTCCAGAAGCTCAAGACAGCTTTGACCACAGCCCCAGTATTAGTTTTGCCATCAGCTTCAGGTTCTTATACTGTCTATTGTGATGTTTCGAGAGTCGGGATTGGCTGTGTATTGATGCGTGAGGGTAGAGTGATTGCTTATGGTTCTCGTCAGTTAAAGCCCTATGAGAAGAACTACCCTGTTCATGACTTAGAGTTGGTTGCTATAGTTCATGCTTTGAAGATTTGGAGGCACTATTTATATGGCGTATCTTGTGATGTATTCACTGATAATCGTAGTCTTCAGCATTTGTTCAAGCAGAAGGATCTTAATTTGAGGCAGTGGAGGTGACTTGAGTTGCTAAAGGATTATGATATTTCTATTATGTATCATCCGGGAAAGGCCAACCGATTTGTGAGATTAGACATTTCAGAGCCCAGTCGGGTATTGGTTTGCGTGGTTTCTCAGTCTTCCTTATATGATCGCATCAGAGAGCGCTAATATGATGATCCGCATTTGCTTGTCCTCAAGGACAGAGTTCAGCATGGCACCACCAGAGATGTGACCCTTGGCGATGATAGTGTTTTGAGGATGCGGGGTCAGATTTGTGTGCCCAATGTAGATGGGCTTAGAGAGTTGATTCTTGAAAAGGCCCACAGCTCGCGGTATTCCATTCATCCGGGTGCTGCAAAGATGTATCAGGATTTGAGGCAGCACTACTGGTGGAGGAGAATAAAGAAAGATATTATGGTTTATGTAGCTCGGTGTATCAACTGTCAGCAGGTGAAATATGAGCATCGGAGACTGGGTGGTGTACTTCAGCGGATGGATATTCTAGAGTGGAAGTGGGAGAGCATTACTATGGATTTTGTGAGTGGTCTTCCTCGGACCTCAAAGAAGTTTGATTCGATTTGGGTAATTGTGGATCGGCTGACTAAGTCCGCGCACTTCATTCCGGTGAGTACTACCTATTCTTCGGAGCGGCTGGCACTGATTTTAATCTAGGAGATTGTTCGGTTGCATGGGGTCCTAGTTTCTATTATCGTAGATAGGGGTACTCAGCTCACTTTCCAGTTTTGGAGGACTTTTCAGCGGGAGTTGGGTACACAGGTGGAGCTGAGCACAACGTTTCATCCTCAGACAGACAGGCAGTCCGAGCGTACCATTCAGATATTGGAGGATATGTTGCGTGCCTGTGTTATTGATTTCGGAGGTTCTTGGGCTGAGTTCTTGCATCTTGCAAAATTTTCTTACAACAACAGCTATCAATCCAGCATTCACATGGCACCGTATGAGGCCTTATATGGGAGAAGGTGTAGATCTCCGGTTGGTTGGTTTGAGCCCGGCGAGGATAGGCTATTAGGGACAGAGTTGGTTCAGGACGCCTTAGAGAAGGTGAAAGTGATCCAGGAGAGACTTCGCACAGCTCAATCACGTCAGAAGGGTTATGCAGACTGGAAGGTTCGAGATGTATCTTATATGGTGGCGAGAAGGTCTTGCTGAAGGTTTCGCCCATGAAGGGCGTTATGAGATTTGGAAAGAAAGGCAAGTTGAATCCGCGATTCATTGGGCCTTTTGAGGTACTTATGAGGATTGGAGAGGTGGCCTATATGCTTTCCTTGCCACCCAGCTTGTCGGGCGTTCATCCGGTATTCAATGTTTTTATGCTCCGAAAGTATGTTGGGGACCCGTCTCATGTGTTGGAGTTCAGCATAGTTCAGTTGGATAATGATTTGACCTATGATGTAGAGGCAGTGGCTATTTTGGATCGTCTGGTTCGGAAATTGAGATCAAAGGATATAGATTCGGTGAAGGTGCAGTGGAGAGGTCGACCCGTGGAGGAGGCTACCTGGGAGACCGAGCGGGAAATGCAGAGCAGATACCCTCACCTATTTGAGACTTCAGGTATATTTCTTGACCCTCTTGAGGACGAGCGTTTGTTTAAGTTGGGTAGGATATGACGACCCAACCCGTCGTCTCATGTGTTACAGCCCTGTTTCCCCATTTTTATGCTTCTTTATGTTTCATTATCGGCATTTGGTTTGTTAGAGTTGAATTGGATTGGTTTTGGTAGGAATTGAGATACTTAGTCTCTTTAAGGAAGGTTTAGTTTGGAAAAGTCAACCGGATGTTGACTTATGAGTTAGAAGGCTCGGATGTGATTTTCGGTGATTCGATTAGCTTCGAGAAGTGATTTGTGACTTAAGAGTGTGATCGGAAGTAATTTTGGAGGTCCGGTGTAGAATTAGGCTTGAATTGGCGAAGTTAGTATTTTGGCAAATTTCGGTTGATAGGTGAGATTTTGATCTGGGGGTCGGAATGGAATTCCGAGAGTTTCTGTAGCTTCGTTAGGCAATTTTGGATGTGTGCAAAATTTCAGGTCATTCAGAGGTGTTTTGGTCCGATTTTTGATCAAATGAATATTTCAGAAGTTTTTGAGAAACTTAGGCTTTAATTTGATGAGAATTGATGATTTTAGTGTTGTTAGATGTGTTTTGATGATTGGAGCAGGTTTGGATGATGTTTTAGAATGGGTTGGCACTTTTGGTTGAGGTCCCGGGGGCCTTGGGGTGAGTTCGGATGATTAAACGGAGAGTTTTGGGATTTTTGCAAGGAAAAGGGCTGCTGGTATCTTGTGTTTTCGCACCTACGGTTATGGGACCGCAGGTGAAGTCACGCAGAAGTGGAGGAAGGAGCTGCAGATATGAAGTCCTGGGTCTTAAGCTATTTTCGCAGAAGCGGTGAGGGGAACCGCATCTGCGAAGCCGCAGATGCGGGAAGGAGGTCGTAGAAGCGGACCTGGATATTTTATTATTTTTCGCAGAAGCGGAAGTCACAGAAGCAACTTGTGGACCGCAGAAGCGGTCGTGGCCTTAATTGAAATTCCGCAGGAGCGGACATGGACCGCAGGAGCGGAAGTCGCAGATGCGGCTAAGGAGCCGCAGATGCGGAAATAACTAGTCAGTTTATTATCATTTCCTCCGCGAGCTAGGTCTTATTTTCACTATTGTTGAGCAACCTTGGGAGCTTTTTGACGAGGATTAAAGAGGGTTCGACTGGGACTCATTGGAGGTGAGTCTTGTGACCTAGAATCATCATTTAATTGAAGAATCAACACTTAAATTCATGGAAATTTGATTAAATAGAGAGAAATTAGGGCTTGACTTTTTGAATGAAAATTTGGAGTTTGAGGGAGCGTATGAGCTCGGATTTTGGTAAATTTTATATGTATAGACTCGTGGCGAGATAAGGAGTCCATTGATGTAAAAATTTCTGAGTTTTGAAAAGTGGGCTCGGGGCTCGGGTTTTGTCAATTTCAGATTTGTTGATGTTTTTCGATCATTTTCGATTGGGTATTATTCCTTTGGCATATTATGAAGTATTCATTGTGGGTTTGGTCAGATTTGACGCGCGAGGAGGTTGATTCGAGAGGCAAGGGCATAGCGAGCTAGACTTTTGGCCGGCTTGAGGTAAGTAATAGATGTAAATGATGACCTTAGGGTTTTAAACCCTAGAATTTCACATCGTAACGCTGTGTTGAGGCGATACACGCGCTCTATGATGAGTGCGGCGTCGTTTGTGGTTGGGGATTGTGACTTGGTCCGTCCCGAGTGATGTTCATACAGTGATTTCGACTAAGACTTGTTTGATAATCATCCTACTTGGACTAAATTGTTATATTTGGGCTTTGTGCCAATTATTTGAATCCTTAGGGGATTGCTATCACTGTTTTCACATTATTTGACATGTTAATTGATCTCAGTCCTAAGTTTAAATACTGTTTTGAAATGCTCATCCATCTTCTAAGATTTGAAAAACTTAAACACTATTTTATTAACATTCTGAGCTGAGAACCTATTATTTAATATTGCCTGAGAGGCTTGTGTGAATTTCTGGACTGAGCATGGATAGGGCTGTGTGCCGCAACGGTATTATATTGATATTGAGGCCGAGAGCCTGGTTGGTGCCACGAGATGGCTTGATTATTTGCGCTTGGGATATAGGAGCCCCTTCGGAGTCTGTACACACCACAGTGAGCGTCGTTGAAGTTAAATGGATCGGGCTGCAAGCCACAACGGGTACTAGTGTGTACCGTTCTATGTGTTGCATTGCATTCATACATTTGTCACTTATCTGGTTTACCTGTCAAAGTATCTTTGTACTATTATTTCATTGGCTTGTTGCTTCACTAGTAAATGTTCTGAACTGCCAATTATAGTTTACTTTGTATTATTCCATGATTTCTTATTCTCAGCCTTTATTTATATTTATTACTCACTGGGTCGAAGTACTCATATTATTCCCAGCACCTTGCGTGCAGATCCAGGTACCCCACAAGCTGAGTGAGGACTTATTTAGCAGAGCAGCAGTATCCGGGAGAATCGAGGTAGCTGCATGGCGTTTGCAGCCTTGATCTTTCCCTTCTATCTCAATATTTTAATCCGTATTTCTTAGATAGACTTGTAGTAGGTTGACATTCTGTATTAGAGGCTCATATCCGTGACACCGGATCCTATTTGGGGGCTATGTTGTAGTATTTTGTTAAATTTCCGTACATTTCATCGTTATTTCTAGACTTTTGATAAAATATCTTAGTAATTATTCCCTGTGCTTTGCATCTATGATCTGTTTAAGTTGGGAAATGTTGTTGACAGGTCAAGCTTGCCTAGCAGTGTGTTGGGCGCCATCATGACTGGGGTTGGGGTCGTGACACTCCCTCAATAAATAGAGGGGATTCATTGATTCAGAACACACATTGTAACATATCTCAAAGAGTAATATACTGTTATTTTCTGGCTTTGTCATACCTCATTCTATTCTCCCATTCATAATATCATTTCTAGCTAAAGATCGATTAATTTCAGGAGGCTAAAGGTTTCTCAATCCGGAAAGGTTGTATTTATCTTTCTGTCATTTACTTCCATATTAATCTAATTTTTCATTCTTGTATCAAGTTATATCACGTATCTTTAAAATCGCGTACAAATTCAATTGTTATCCGATTTTAAGGGTAAACAGTTTGGCGCCGACCGTGGGGCTAAGGATAATAGTGGTTATTTGATACAAGTCTACGTAACACACATTGCTTTACACTTATTCTTTGAAGTATTTTTTATTTCAGGCTAAAAATGGTAAACTCTCAATTAGCGCCCCTACATATCGACAACGATACCGATCATCGATGTAAAAATAAAAACGAGGTTCCCGGGTAAGGGCACCTGCTGATGCCATTGGAATTCTGACCGCATATCCGATTGATGTAAATTCACACGTGGCCATCGATGCAAACTTTCTTACCGACCCTGAAAACAGCGTCCGCAGTGGAGCCCGAGCGGTAGCTCAAAACACACAAAATATTGAAGAAGACAGGATCATCCTACGGAGGGAGTACTATATTATTTTCGCTTAATCCACACGTTTGGTGTTAATGGTTCGGTTCAGCCGGTTATTTTATAAAATTTATACACATATTAATTTTTTTTTGATTATTTTATTATGTATAACCAAAATTAGACTTTTCGAAATCGTCCCAATTATATCAATTTTTCTTCGGTATCATTATGGGTCGGTTAATTTTAGATTTTTTTATAAATATTATATAAAAGTCGTTAGTAGAAGTATAATATAATAACATAGGTACTTTTATATGACTTAGCAAAACTTTATAGGTATTTTTACTGTTTAAAAAATAATAAATTAAAATAGAAAGATGACCAAAGTATAGATTCATCAACTATTCTTACATCGTAAAAAAAACTAAGCAAAGATAAAGAAAATATAAATCACACGAATGTAAAAATATTAATCAAGTTGAGACTCAAAAAGAAAGTCTATAGAAGATTAAATATTCAAAAAGATAAATCTAAATCTTAAGAAAGGAAAGATATTCGATATATTACCGTTTGTTACTCATAATATCTAGAATACTTTGTGTCTTGCTAGTGAATATGCTGGAAATAATTTAGTTTCAGTATGAGTATCATAATATGTTTGAGAATTAGAATTTTGAGTTTAATTATTTGTTGGCTTGTAACCATTTTTTATAATTCCAAGGCCCAAGGAAAATTTAATACATTATTATTTTTAAACTTAATATATAAATATATTATTTAAATATAAATTTATTCGGTACTGTTCGATATTTTTCAATTTATTTTTACAAAATAAAAAATCTACCTTAATTACCAGTACATTTATAGATTTATATATAAAAAAACCTATAATTTTATTAGCAGTAACCTAAATAATAATTCGAGGCAGTACAGTTCGATCAGTTAATCTATTTTTAAATATCCATCGACTACAATTGAATTGTCTAATAGAAAGATACCTTAATTCAAAGTGGAAGATTACAGCAAGGGCCACTTACGTATTTGGCCTAATCGACAAAATCATCCCCCCCAATCAAAACTTTCAGACTAGACTACTCCATCAAAGTCAAATTACTCTTGTGCTCCTCACTAAATGTAGTCAAACGTACAATAATCACCACAACCCCCTCACTTTACACGTGAAGAGTTGTTTGCTTTGCAGAAAGCTTTTAGGACTATCCAAACTCGAGTGATTGACTTAAATTGTCATTATTTATGGGATTAGATTCATTTATATCCTTCAAATATAATATAATCTAAAGTGTTTTTAATCCCTTAACTTTGCTAAAGTAAAACATATTTGGTCTCACTAACAGAGCCAAGTTAAAACTTAACGGAAGGGGACCCATGTGACAGTCACGTCACTTTGTAAATTCTAAACCCATCTGTAAATGACCACATTCATTTGCAATCTTTTCCCCAACTCAATTTGGAAAGAAATCCTTTACCAAAACCCTAACCCCTCTACAAAAGCTTTGATTGACTAGAACAAGAAGAGAACTCAAGTGCGGTAGAGATTTCTTCACTTGAGTTATGAGTATTTAGACACCTTGGTAGTGAAATACTCAATTATGGTAAGATTTTGGCAAGGAATACTATTTGAGTTTTTATCAAACTAAACAAAATGTAATTTTTTTAAGGTATGTTGATCTCATTTCTCATTCTTTAGTATTTTTTATTTCTATGCAACATGTCACAACTTCGTTATATTATAATGAGGTTATTAAAATTAAATCTCCTCTGTTTTTCAGAGATTGCATGATATAATAGAAGCCTTTTGAATAAAAATAGAAATAAAGACACGCAATGAGGAATAAATAAGTTTCTCTCGGACATGGGAATCTTTATAAGCCATTTTTATCGTTAATAAGTTAGGTCCACCTACAGTAACATGTCTTTTTCTTCTTGTAAGATTACTATAAAATACGTTATCCTTATAGGCTATTAGTATTGTTGCAATACTTATTTTGGTAATACTTCCACTTGAAAAAGGTCTAGCATATGTTTATTGAACCTACAAGTGAGGCTTTGTTCTTCGGTAAGCATAAAACTAACACATGGTAGTTGTATACGTCGAAATCTGAACAAAAGAATCTTACTTAAAGAACGGTGACCAAGATCCAACCAAGTTGAGGTCACGTATGGAAAGAAATACACTAACAAGTGATTCAGCTACGGTCGAGGCCGAGCACTCCATTTGGCCTGAATGGCCAGTTCAACCCTGAAAACATCTCTAATGGAATATTTCATAGGATATTCCAAAAATTTAGGTACTTCCGTTAAGGACCGACGGGTAGAGAAAATATATTTGTATAAATATTAGAGGAGAGAGTAAGGGGGGGGGGGGACTAAAAAAGGAATCACACAGAGATATAGACACATCTCTAAAGAGGAAGAGGGACCTTCATCACAATCCATCACCAAGAAGAGAGGAGGAAAGAAGCTTAGATCTTCAGTATTCACGAGTAATTGAATTATATCAAATGTATGGAGGTCAACCTTGTTCAAGAACGGTGACCCTTTTTATCTATGTATTCATTGATATCATTTAACATTAATGAAATCATCATCGTTCTCTTACTTTATGGGATTCAACCACTATTATAATCGAATTCTATGCTCAGCTATGCTAGTGTATTTTTATAGTCTATCTCAGATCTAAGATAAATTATCTTTGGTTAGGATTTGCCTCAAATATTCCTATTTAATTAGTTTAATAAAAAAGTCTAACACTTTTTGGTCAAACAATTTGGCGCCGTCTGTAGGAATTTTCTAGCCAAAATTCTAGTCCCCTCCAGATCTAAAATTAGGCAGAGTTCCACTTCCCGGTTATTGTACCCTTGCCCGCTCATTACAAACACCAACTCGAGAAATTTATTGGGAAACTCTTGAAATAGCCGAACAAACTGAGGTCACATCTTTGCATGAAATCGAAATTATGTTTTGAGATAATGTCTTGCGGGAGGGGTGAGTCTGGTATGTCGTGAGCGTGAGTTGCCAAAATAGGATTATGGCCACTACGCACTAAATGCGTCCACCATTTTATTGCTATATTAACGTCAGATACCAATCTACACTTCATGCACACTGCCCTCTCTCTCTTAGGAAAGAATGATAGCTTATTGTATAGTTCTTCGAGATAGCAAGCTTACCCTGCCCGCGTGTTGGCGATATAACTTATGTTCCCCTTATTTTTGTGTACCTGGGTCTGGATCGGACCGTGGCTCGAACTCAAGATCCCAACATGCGAAATAAGTTATCATCCACAAGATACCCAAATTCAACTAACGGCGAAGCCGAGTACGAGGCCGGGATCAAGCCTAAATCCAACATTCAAGCACAGTTCAGACGAGTCGTACTACAACGCCTCTCTCCACTTGTCAACCAATCAAGTCAATGAAACAAACAATTTAGTTCGGGTATAACTAGCTATTTTTCTTTGAGTAGGATAGGAATAGAAGCATTCTCCCAAAAGCAAACAAAGAACAAATGCCATCAAAATAGCACTCTCCACGCTATATCATCCTGTAGGTCGGACGAGTGAAACCACCTCTCCAGCAAATTGGTACCTAACGCCATAAAGGAAATAGTTTGAATAAACTGGGACTGAGTCACCAGATCAGATAACATACAAATCTCTCCAGTATACAGAAATAATACAAGTGTGTGAAACTCATCCACGTGCTCGCCAGAGCAACTATACGACGACACAACTGGCTAAAATCCGATCTTGCCCATACATGATCCGGGCTTGAGCGAGACACTGTCGCCCAACCTATAAACTACCTCCACAGGCGGAGCTATGAAGGAACTTGACCGACTGGGACTCCCCGAATATATGTACGGACCGTACAGTAAAGTGTAGCCTTCTCCAATAAATGAGTAAGCAAAACAACATACATAATTCTTACGTAATTCCACCAAATCTACATGTCACGCCAACACAGGAAAAATAGCCGACCTGATTCAAATTCATTAAAAGAATCAAAATTAACTTTGCTCAAATTTGAAAGTCAAAATTTGACGTCACTTGAATTTACAAGTCAAAATTCGACCTCGTCGAATATGCAAGGTAAAAATACGACCTTGCTCGAATTTACAAGTTGAAATTCAGCCTCGCTCGAATTAGCAGGTCAAATCTGACCTCACTCAAAATAACGATACAAAACTAGACCTCGCTCGAATTAGCTGGTCAAATCCAACCTCGCTCGAATTAACGAGATGAAATTCATCCTCGCTCGAATTAGCGGGTCAAATCCGACCTCGCCCAAATTAACAAGATGAAATTAGACCTCGCTAGAATTAATAGGTCAAATCTGACCTCGCTCAAGATTAACTAGCAAAAGTCAGGTACTTATTACGAGAAAATCCAAGAAATTCAAGAAGAAGGAAAGGCTAAAGGCATACGATCAAGAAAAAACCAACTACATTATTTAAAAAAAAAGAAGAAAGAGTGGCTTACTGTCACGACCCGAATTTTCCATCCTCGGGAGTCGTGATGGTGCCTACTGATGAGAGCTAGGCAAGCCAACCCTTAACTACCTTTAGCATTAACCATTTTACTTCTTATAACTATTATCAGTAATATCATGATAACAGCAGAATAAAGTAAATAAGCGGAAGTCTTAAATAAAAGAATCTGAACAACAATGCGGAAAATCAACAAAAGCCTCTACCCAAGAGCTGGTGTCACATACTCACGAACTACTAAGAGTACTAAATACAACCGTTTGAAAGAAAATATAACTGTTTGTCTCAAAATACATGAGATAACAGACTAAAATTAGAAGATAGAAGAGACGCCGGACCCGCGGATGCCTGCAAGGCTACCTCGGTGTCTCGCTGGAATGAAGGCTAACTCTCGTGCTACTGCAGCTGCTGTCTGACACCTAGATCTGTGCAAAAGAGCACAAAGTGTAGTATCAGCACAACCGACCCCATGTGCTGGTAAGTGTCTAGCCTAACCCCGGCGAGGTAGTGACGAGGCTAGTACCAGACTCCAGACAAAAACCTGAGCAGTTATATAGTATATTGCAGAAAATAAACAAGTAATGAGCAGTTATAAGGGAAGGAGGTATATGCCTCGGGAAAACAGTTCAACTTAGTAGAAATTGAATAACATATGAAGGAACAATACATTGCTAAATCCATATGATAGCACTGTTGTTGCGGCACGCAACCCGATCCATACTTTTAACTATAACTACTGTGGCGTGCAACCCGATCCATACGTTTAACTATAACTAGTGCGGCGTGCAACCCGGTCCAATAATTATAACATATACTTGTTGCGGCGTGCAACCCGATCCATTCTAATTTATGTTGCGGCGTGCAACCCGATCCACTATAGTGTATGTTGCGGCGCGCAACCCGTTCCAAATATAAATAGCTTACCATAACCACAACCACAAACCTCGGTAAAGGATCAATCATAAAATATTCTATCCCGGCAAGGGAACTCAACAGTACAAGTATACTCATTCCGGCAAGGGAGAACCAGCTATAACCAATCTCAATTCGGAATTAGCATTTCTATTATCATCATTTCTAACTCGTAATTAACTTCTACCAAAAATAAGCTAAACCTTGCTCAACAACACAAGTCTACTTACTATTTCATCCGTAGTATTATTCAAGAACACAACAATGTCAATTTAGGACTCAAGGTCATGCTCGACAACGACGTATAGATACTCGTCACCATGCCTATACGTCGTACTCCACAAGAAACACATAACAAATATGACTCAACTTCTAATCCCTCAAGCTAAGGTTAAATCGTACATTTACCTCGATGCTTTGAACTCAACTCAAGCCACAACTATAGCTTTACCCCGTGATTCCACCTCCAATTCTCTCGAATAAATGATTTTGAAGAAGTTTTGTTCTTGGAAAATCGCCTAAGTGTGTTTGGGTTTTGAAAGAATGGTGAAAATGGTTCAAAATTCGACTAAGTATAAAATATGCAGGTTGCAGATATGGGATTTGCAAACTGGGGTTTGCAATTGCGAACCCTGACCTGATGTGGGAATTGCGAGAAAAAGTTTGCATTTGCGAACCCTTAACAAAATCCTGGGCTTCGCATTTGCGACCAAATATGTCGCATTTACGACTTGCCCCTATTCGCATTTGTGAATCAAAAAGTCACATTTGCGATCAGGAAGCCAAATCCCTATTCTCGCATTTACGGTGCAAGACTCGCATTTGCGAGACCTTCTTCGCAAATGCGAAGCTTGCTGCTCAGAAAATACCAGCAATTTTCAAATTTCAAAAATGCAACTCGTGGCCTATCCAAAACTCACCCGAGCCCTCGGGGCTCCAAACCAAATATGCACGCAACCTCAAAAACATCCTACAGACTTATCTGTGCGATCAAATCGCCAAATTAACATCATATACATCGAGTTAAGCCTCAAAATTCATGATTTCTTCCCAATTTTCATGACACATCAAATTTCCATTTTAAGTACGTCAAACGACGTCTGTTTTCAACCAAACTTTACAGAAAGTGATTAAACCATATATAAGACTTGTACCGGGTGCCGAAAGCAGAATACGGTCTCGATACCATAACCTTCTAATCAAATTTTATTTCCAGTTTCCTTAATTATTTCCAAAAAACAATTTCACACAAAAATTCATTTCTCGGGCTTGGGACCTCAAAATTTGATTCCGGGCAAACGCCCACATCCCATATTTTCCTACGGACCCTCGAGACCGTCAAATCACGGGTCTGGGTCCGTTTACACAAAATATTGACCGAAGTCAAATTTATTCATTTTAATATCAAAATTTAGCATTTTTCTAGCAGAATTCATATTATAGCTTTCCGGCTACGCGTTCGGACTATGCATGCAAATAGAGGCAACCCTAAATAAGGTTTTAAAGGCATCGAACGTATAAAATGGGTAAGGAATAGGTGATGAACCTTTGGGTCGTCACATTCTCCACCTCTAAAACAATCGTTCGTCCTCGAACGGACAAAAGAAAGAAGTACCTGAGTCGGGAAAAAGATGAGGATAAAGACTCCGTATCTCAGACTCGGACTCCCAGGTCGATGCCTCAGGAGGCTGACCGCTCCACTGAACACGAACAGAAGGAAACTCTTGGATCTCAACTGACGAACCTACCGGTCTAGAATAGCAACCAGCTCCTCCTCATAAGATAAATCCTTGTCCAACTGGACAGTGCTAAAATGTAACATGTGGGCTGGATCACCGTGATACCTCTGATGCATGGATACATGAAAAACTGGATGCACGGCTGATAAGCTAGGCGGCAATGCAGTTCTATAAGCCATCTCCCCCACTCGATCAAGAATCTCAAATGGACCAATGAATCTAGGGCTAAGCTTGCCCTTCTTCCAAAATCTTATCACGCCCTTCATAGGCGACACTCGGAGCAATACCTGCTCACCAACCATAAAAACCACATCTCGAACCTTGCGGTCTGCATAGCTCTTTTTCCTAGACTGAGCTGAACGAAGTCTATCCTGAATGATCTTGACCTTGTCCAAGGCTTCCTGAACCAAATATGTACCCAATAACCGAGCCACTCCCGGCTTAAACCATCCAACCGGAGACCGACACCGCCTACCATGTAAAGCCTCATAAGGAGCCATCTGGATGCTCGACTGGTAGCTGTTGTTGTAGGCAAACTCCATTAAAGGAAAGAACTGATCCCACGAACCTCCAAAGTCAATAACACAAGATCGGAGCATATCCTCCAAAATCTGAATAGTTCGCTCGGACTGCCCGTCTGTCTGGGGATGAAATGCTGTGCTCAACTCAATCTTTATGCCCGACTCTCACTGAATTGCTCTCCAGAAGCGTAAGGTAAACTGCGTACCCCGGTTCGAAATGATAGATATCAGCACACCATGAAGGCAAACGATCTCCCGGATATAAATCTCAGCTAATCTCTCGGATGAATAAGAAACTGCCACAGGAATGAAGTGCGCTGACTTGGTCAGCCTATCAACAATGACCCAAACTGCATTGAACTTCTTCCGAGTCAACGGAAGTCCAGTAACGAAGTCCATAATGATCCACTCCCACTTCCATTCGGGAAGCTCAATCCTCTAAAATAAACCACCAGGCCTCTAATGCTCATACTTAACCTGCTGATAATTCAAACAGCGAGTCACATATGCAACAATATCCTTCTTCATTCTACACCACCAATAATGCTACCGCAAATCCTGATACATCTTCGCAGCGCCCGGATGAATAGAGTACCGAGAACTATAGGCCTCCTCTAAAATCAACTCTCAAATCCCATCCACATTGGGCACACAAACTAGCCCCTGTAATCTCAAAGCTCCATCTGCATCTAAGGTAACCTGCTTGGCACCTCCATGCTGCACCATGTCTTTGAGGACAGACAAATGGGGATCATCAAATTGCTGATCACGGATGCGCTCCAATAATGAAGAACGAGCGACCGTGCAAGCCAACACATGACTTGGCTAAAAAATATCCAATCTCATGAACTGATTGGCCAAAGATGGAACATCCAAAGCAAGCGGCCTCTGTCTGATCGGAATATAACCAAGACTGCCTATACTGGCTGACTTCCTACTCAAAGCATCGACCACCACAATGGCCTTTCCCTGGTGATATAAGATAGCAACGTCATAATCCTTCAACAACTCCAACCACCTCCTCTGCCTCAAATTCAACTCCTTTTGCTTGAACAAGTACTGAAGACTCTTGTGATCAGTGAATACCTCACATTCCACGCCATACAAATAGTGCCGCCAAATCTTTAATGCGTGAACAATAGCTGCCAACTCCAAATCATGAACTGGATAGTTCTTCTCATGAATCTTCAACTGTCTCGAAGCATAGGCAATGACCTTGCCATCTTGCATCAACAGTGCACCAAGCCCAATACGGGAAGCATCACAATAAATTGTATAAGACCTTGATCCTATGGGAAAAACCAATACCAGTGCCGTGGTCAGAGATATCTTGAGCTTCTGAAAGCTCGCCTCACACTTATCTGACCATCTAAACTGGGCACCCTTCTGGGTCAACCAGATTATCGGGGTTGCAATAGATGAAAACCCCTCCACAAAACGATGATAGTAGCTTGCCAACCCCAAGAAGCTCCGAATATCTATAGCTGATGCTGGTCTAGGCCAGTTCTTGATCACCTCAATATTCTTCGGGTCCACCTAAATACCCTCTGCTAATACAACATGACCCAGAAATGCAACTGAACTCAGCCAGAACTCACATTTGGAGAACTTGGCATATAACTGACTATCCTTCAGAGTCTGAAGAACCACCCTAAGGTGCTGCTCGTGCTCCTCCTGGCTGCGGGAGTATATTAATATATCATCAATGAAAACTATCACGAATGAATCCAAATAAGGCCTGAACACTCGGTTTATCAAGTCCATGAAAGTTGTCGGGGCATTTGTCAACCCAAATGACATAACCAAGAACTCATAATGCCCATACCGAGTGTGGAAGGCTGTCTTAGGGACATCGGATGCCCTAATTCTCAACTGATGGTAGCTAGATTGCAAGTCAATCTTGGAAAATACCATGGCACCCTGAAGCTGGTCGAACAAATCATCAATCCTCGGTAGTGGATACTTATTCTTGATCGTTAGCTTGTTCAATTTCCAGTTATCTATGCACATCCTCATTGATCCATCCTTCTTCTTGAGAAATAACACCGGCGCGCCCTAAGGAGAAATACTGGGTCTAATGAAACAATTCTCCAGCAAATCCCGCAACTGGTCCTTTTGCTCTTTCAACTCCGGCAGGGCCATACGGTATGGTGGGATAGAAATAGGCTGAGTGCCCAGAGCCAAATCAATAGAAAAATTAATGTCCCTGTCGGGTGGCATACCCGGCAGGTGTGAAGGGAAACATCAGGAAACTCCCAGATAATGGGTACCGAATCGATAGGAGGGACCTCAGCACTAGAATCGCGAACATAAGCTAAATAGGCCAGACACCCCTTCTCGACCATACGCCAAGCCTTTACGTACGAAATAACGCTATAGGTAGAATGACCTAGAGTACCTCTCCACTCTAAACGAGGCATACCCGGCAAAGCTAAGGTCACAGTCTTGGCATGGTAGTCCAAGATAGCGTGATAGGGTGATAACTAGTCCATCCCCAATATGATATCGAAGTCAACCATATCTAAGAGCAATAAATCTACACGAGTCTCAATACCCCCGATCACTACAATACAATAACGATGGACTCGATCGACCATGGTAGAATCACCCACCTGTGTAAACACATAAACAGGAACACCCAATGCATCACTAGGCATGACCAAGCACGGTGCAAAATAAGATGAAACATATGAATACGTAGACCCTGGATCAAATAGTACCAAGGCATCTCGATCACAAATCAGAACCATACCTGTAATGACTACATCTGAAGCCTCAGCCTCGGGCCTATCCTAAAGAGCATAACAACGGGCTGGGCCCCACCACCCTGAACAATATCCCTAAGTCGATCTGCTGCTAGCTGGCCTCCACCCCTGGTGGCCTGAGCTCCACCTCTAGGACCTCTACCTCCACCTCTAGCACCTCTACCCCCGCCTCTAGCTGGCTGGGCAGCCTGTAGAACATCTGGTGCCTGAATCATAGGATGGGGATCCTGCTGCTGCGACTGAGTACCCCTCAGCCTCGGACAAGCCCTCCTAATGTGACCATACTCACCACACTCATAACATCCACCCGAATGCTATGGATGAGGAAACTAAGGCTGGCCCTGGCGGCCTGAATGACCGCCCCAGAAGCTCTGGAGGGGCGGTGCACTGATAGGAGCTGATGGTGCACTGTAGGACTACTAATCAGAATTCTACCCACAAAAACCACGATCACCTGAAGCACCATGGGAAACCTGAAGCGCTGACTAGAAGGGCCTAGGAGGATGACCCCTATCATACGAATCTCTGCCTCCAGATGAGGCACCACTGAATCAGCCTGACTGATGGGGTCTCTTATCTTCTATATGACCACCCCCTGTGACAATACTATCTCGATCATCCGGGCCACATTGGCCGCCTTCTGAAAGGATATCTCGCTCCCAGCCTCTCTAGCCACATGGAGACGAATAGGCTGAATGAGTCCATCAATAAACTGTCTCACTCTCTCCCTCTCAGTGGGAAGTATAACAAGAGCATCCAAATTGATAAACCTGGTCTCATACTGGGTGACTATCATAGATCCTTGCTGGAGATGCTCGAACTACCTCCAATAGGCCTCTCGCTGTGTAATAAGGAGAAACTTCTTCGAAAATAGATGTTTGAACTGCTCCCATGTCAAGGCTAGTGGTCATGCCGGTCTGGCTAAGCAATAGTCCCTCCACCAAGTCTTGGCGGATCCGGACAGGCGAAATGTAACAAAGTCGACCCCATTGATCTCAACGATCCCCATGTTCCGAAGAACCTTATGACAACTATCCAGGTAATCCTAAGGATCCTCAGTAGATGCACCGCTGAATGTAGATGTAAAAAGCTTCATAAACTTATCCAGCCTCCAAAACGCATCTACGGACATAGCCGCTCCATCACCATTCTGAGCAACCACCCCCAACTGAACTTCCATAGCTGGCTGAACCACTAGAACCTGAATCTGGAGAGCTACCTGCTTCAGAGTACGTGTAGTAGGAGTCTGGGCTCTGCCTCCAGCCTGAGAAGTGGCTGGTGCTACAAGAAGTAATCCTGCTCGGGTGACACTCTCCATGAGGCCTACCAATCGTACTAGAGCGTCCTGAAGAACTAGGGTAGTAATAAACCCCTCTGGAACCTGAGCTGGGCCGATCGGAACTACTGGGGCCGGAACCTCCTCCTCAAAGTCAACCTGAGGCTCCGTCGCTGGTGGTGCTGCTTGGGGCTGAGCTCTGCCCCTACCTCAGCCTCTGCCACATCCTCGTCCTCTCCCTCTACCCTTAGTGGGAGCTGCCTGGGGCTCGAATTACTGATCGGTAGATGAGGAAGTGCGTGTTCTCTCCATCTGCGAAGAATAGAGTAGAATTTCAATTAGCATTGAGAAACCTAACTGCACGACAAGAAAGAACAAATGTGAAACTTTTCCTAACTCTGTAGCCTCTAGGGGAAAAATACAGACATCTCCGTACTGGTCCCTCAAACTATACTAAGCTTGTCCGTGAGTTGTGAGACCTATGTAACCTAGAGCTCTAATACAACTTGTCACGATCTGGATTTCCCACCCTCGGGAGTCGTGATGGCACCTACTGATGAGAGCTAGGCAAACCATCCCTTAACTACCTTTAGCATTAACCATTTTACTTCTTTTAACAATTATCAGAAATATCATGATAACAACGAATTAAAGTAAATAAGCAGAAGTCTTAAATTAAAGAATCTGAACAACAATGCAGAAAATCAACAAAAGCCTCTACCCAAGAACTGGTGTCACGTACTCATTAACTACTAAGAGTGCTAAATACAAACGTTTGATAGAAAATATAACTGTTTGTCTCAAAATACATGAGATAACAGACTGAAATTAGAAGATACAAAAGACGACGGGCCTGCGGATGCCTGCAAGGCTAACTCAGTATCTCGTTGGACTGAAGAATAACTCCCGTGCTACTGCAGCTGCTGTCCGACACCTAGATCTTTGCAAAAGAGCACAGAGTGTAGTATCAGCACAACCGACCCCATGTGCTGGTAAGTGTCTGGCCTAACCCTGGCGAGGTAGTGACGAGGCTAGTACCAGACTCCAGACAAAAACCTGAGCAGTTATATAGTATATTGCAGAAAATAAACAAGTAATGAGCAGTTATAAAGGAAAGGGGTACATGCCTCGGAAAAATAGTTCAACTTAGCAGAAATTGAATAACATATGAAGGAACTGTACAATGTCTAAATCCATATGATAGCACTACTGTTGTGGCGTGCAACCTGATCCATACTTTTAACTATAACTGTTGCGGCGTGCAACCCGATCCATACGTTTAACTATAACTATTGCGGTGTGTAACCCGATCCAATAATTATAATATATACCTGTTACAGCGTGCAACCCGATCCATTCTAATTTATGTTGCGGCATGCAACCCAATCCACTATAGTATATGTTGCGGCGCACAACCCGTTATAAATATACATAGCTTACCATAACCATAACCACAAACCTCGGTAGAGGATCAATCATAACATACTCTATCCCGACAAGGGAACTCAACAGTACAAGTATACTCATCCCGGCAAGGGAGAACCAGCTATAACCAATCTCAATTCGGAATTAGCATTTCTATTAACACAATTTCTAACTCGTAATTGACTTACACCAAAAATAAGTTAAACCTTGCTCAACAACACAAGTCTACTTAGTATTTCATCCGTAATATTATTCAAGAACACAACAATGTCAATTTAGGACTCACGGTCATGCTAGGCACCGACGTATAGATACTCGTCACCATGCCTATATATCGTACTCCACAAGAAACACATAACAAATATGACTCAACTCCTAATCCCTCAAGCTAAGGTTAAACCGAACACTTACCTCGATGCTTTGAACTCAACTCAAGCCTCAACTATAGCTTTACCCCGTGATTCCACCTCAAATCCGCTCGAATAAATGATTTAGAAGAAGTCTTCTTCTTGGAAAATCACCTAAGTGTGTTTGGGTTTTGAAAGAATGGTGAAAATGGTTCAAAATTTGACTACGTATAAAATATGCGGGTTGCAGATATGGGATTTGCAAATTGGGGTTCACAATTGCGAACCCCGACCTGATGTGGGAATTGCGAGAAAAAGTTCGCATTTGCGAACCCTTAACAAAGTCTCGGGCTTCGCATTTGCGATAAGATATGTCGCATTTGCGAACCAACAGGTCGTACTTGCGATTAGGCAACCAAATCCCTATTCTCGCATTTACGGTGCGAGGCTCGCATTTGCGAGACCTTCTTTGCAAATACGAAGCCTGCTGCTCAGAAAATACCAGCAATTTTCAAAGTTTAAAAATGCAACCCGTGGCCTATCCAAAACTCACTCGAGCCCTCGGGGCTCCAAATCAAATATGCACAAAACCTCAAAAATATCCTACGGACTTATCCATGTGATCAAATCGCCAAAATAACATCATATACATTGAATTAAGCCTCAAAATTCTTGATTTCTTTCCAATTTTCAAAACACATCAAGTTTCCGTTTTAAGTCCGAAACACGTCAAATGACGTCCGTTTTCAACCAAACTTTACAGAAAGTGCTTAAACTATATATAAGACTTGTATCGGGCGCCAGAACCAGAATATGGGTCCAATACCATAACCTTCTAATCAAATTTCATTTCCAATTTCCTTAATTATTTCCAGAAAATAATTTCACACAAAAATTCATTTCTCGGGCTTGGGACCTCTGAATTCGATTCCGGGCATACGCCCAAGTCCCATAATTTCCTACGGATCCTCCGGGAAATGTCAAATTATGGGTCCGGGTTCGTTTATCCAAAATGTTGACCTAAGTCAAATTTATTCATTTTAATATCAAAATTTAGCATTTTTCTCACAGAATTCATATTTAAGCTTTCCGGCTATACACCCAGACTGCGCACATAAATTAAGGCAGCCCTAAATGAGGTTTTCAAGGCCTCAAAAGTACAAAATAGGTAAGAAAACAGGTGATGACCCTTTGGGTCGTCACACTTACAAAGGACCAAAAAGGGGGCCCCCACCCAACCAACTAAGTACAAAAAAAAAAAACTAAGTGCAGAAGGAAAAAATCAAATGCAAGAGCTTCATTAGCATTTTTCACGTTCACACCGTCATCCCGCTCTCCACTCGGTTCATCAGCCTCAACTTTACCATCAGCCTCTCCATCAGAATTTTCCTCATCAAAAGCATGCCCGTCCCGACCTCATCAACTTCACCAGCTTTCGATGTCGAAGGATCATAACCACAAGCAAGCCGAGACTCACACGCTTTAGCTCGAGTCTCTTTGAAAGCAACCTTAGAGACATTCCTCGCTGCCAAAAAACCCTTATATATATATCCTGCTGAGCCTCAGACTGAACCCATATCTCATACAAAGGGCAATGAACGTCAACAGAGGGGGGCACAGGATGAGCCAAAGCCAACAATTGCGCGTTCTCTGCCTTAATATCAGTAGCTTGATCACCCAGGCTCGAGACGTCCCTCTCAAGCTCGCCAATCCGCTCATCATGTTGCACCTCCCTCAGAACGGCCTTCTTTATCTCAGTGGCATGTTCGAGCATGAGAATGCAGATAGTACCTTCCAGTGCCGCGACCTTTGCCAAGGTCGCTACTCGGGCCCCTTCTACCCTCTCCAGCTCGGTCACCTTCCCTCCGAATTCGGTCACCTTATCTTCCAATTCAACACTTAAACCGGCGAGCCTAACATCGCTCTACTCAAGATACACCCACAAGCCACTACCTTTGCCTGAAGGTCAACACACTCAGCCACAACACCCTTGCCCACCTTGAGCTCATGTTCCGTAGCCTTAAGTAGGCCCTCCAATTAGCTGCATCTTCTCATGGACCGCATCAGGTCCTCATCTTTCCATTCCAACTTCTCTCGAAGGGACTGAGGATTGCTGCCTGCCCTGAGTCGTGCATGTATCTCCCGACACTTGTCACGGAATCTGTGATATTTTGAAACTATTTTTGGAAAAATGGCGGCCCGCCTCTCCTCGCAGAGGATACTCTCTATCTCTAAAATAAAGGTCTGAAGAAAGAAAATAAGGAAAAAATTAACAAGAAAAGGAGACGTAAAACGAAGAAAGCTATAGACTCACCCTCAAAGCCATTCCAGCTATGCCCCGTGACAGGCCGGCATCACTGATCTCCTGAAGGGACCTGCTCTCAGTAGTAGAACAAAGAAGGGCAATTTGAGGTACCAGCATCACCGTGTCCTCCAATAAGTCACTCTTGTGGGCAATCTCGATCACGCATGAGGAATCATCTGTCCCTATTTCCACCCTAGTGAATCCCGCCTCGAACGTTATTATGTCCGCATGGTTGATATCAAAATCGGATTCATAGTCATCTACAACTACACCCTTTGCCCTCTCGCAAGCCAAAGAGGAAGCATGGGCCTATCGCAAAGTTGATGGACCATGCGAAATAACCGCAGCAGCCTCCGAGTTCTTCCTCTCTACCATGGTAGATTCTTCCACACCAGAAGCAGGCACTACCTCCACGCCGAGGGGGATAAGGTCTCCTCGCCTAAATTATCATCACCGGCGGACTCAGGTACTCCCACTAATGGCTTACTCCTCGGAGTTCCTCTATTACGCGGTACCCCATCGGCCCTTACTCTTCACCTCTTTAACGGAGCCTCTTCGCCGTTGTCCTGAGATAACTTGTTCACCAATTGAACCATGGGAAGAGGGGTCTCAGCCTAATGAGCATCATCACGATGGCCAAGTGCGAGATGGGCCATAGTTTATAAAGCAGTAGCAGTCTGAACTATCTCATGTGCAGCCACAATCGGTGCAAGTCCAGTTTGTAAGACTCGATTGACGAAAAGAAGGCATCGGAGCCCTCACCCCCCTCGTGCCCCATTTACCTCCTAAAGAAAGAAGATTAAATAAAAAAAAAGAACACAACAGAGGAAAAAACAACTAAAAGCAAAATGAGATGACTCACCAACTGAAGGTCTACATCCGAATCTTACGTGGAACGATGACCATGCACGAATCCCAATTGTGTAGGGAAAAACCTGGCTCACCCACTCATGAATATTAGCGACTAGCAGGGGAGGTGCATTCTCGGCTGTGAAATAGAAGGAAAAAGAATAATTAATTCACCAAAAGGGGGCAATGAGAAGCCTCTATCTAAAAAATATATGTATCTACGAAAAGACATTTACAAGAAAGATTCCACTCCTCAGGAAATTTGCTAGGATTTGACACCACATGCTCCTTCCTCACGAAGAAGAAGTTCTCCTAAAAAATGGTGATTATTCTTGTCATTCATCTACACCATCAATCCCTTGGTCCCCCGGTGAGGAAGATGTATCATAGCACCCCTGTAAAAACTGGGTACGAAGAGTGAAGCCAGTGGCTAAGAGAAACCCCTCCAGCTGAGTCAGGCACACCCGGTAATAACAACAATAGTCTTCCGTCAAGTAAGGAAGGGGGAGTGCATAACCAATGACAAACGGGTATGCATAAAATGCACAATACCCCAGGCGATGTACCTGCACGACGTCTCTATCCACGGGAATGAGTTTAACATGATCGAGAATTCTCCACCTGGCCTTAAGTGTAGCAAGTGTCGTGACATCCATTAAGGAAACAACGAGTGCAGGATCGGCATAAGATAAATGCTTGAAATCAATCCTTGCTTTCCACGAGTGTGGAATTATATCATCCGCGGTGGGAAAGTATTCATCTTCCATGATGGCCAGACCTTCTTCAAGGGATTGCACATCCATTATCGATACAACGGTGCCGATGATTCTATCGGAAGTACAAAGTACACTAGCCATGTTTCTTCAGTTATGCAGGCAATAGGAGCTGGGGTGGAGGGAGTAACTGTGGCAAGGAACTTTGAAAGAAAAATGAGTAGGAACGTAAGAATATGAGGAAGGAGGAGAGAAACCTAGAGTCTTTTGGATAATATGCAAAAACTCAGCAACCCCAAATGAAGAATTCTCTCCTCTATATATAAGAATGCAAACATCCCAAGCGGGAAAACCAAATGCTGCCACGTTAATTCCAAAGCAAAGGAGGCATGGGAAATGATGTAACGTATGGGGAACGTGTGCCATAATGATGCACGAAGAATGTGTCATTTTGAACTGACGTAACGGTCAGGTACATCTTGTGAAGCGTCACCTCTCCACCTCGCCAACAAAGTAGAACCATTCTTCGGCTACGTTCTCAGATTTTTCATTAAAAAAATGCAACTGGCATAGTTCGCCCACCAGGGTCGCCCAAAAGCAACCTCAACGAGCGGAGGGACTAACTGTATAGGACAAAATCTGAACAAAATAATCTTACTTAAAGAACGGCGACCAAGAGCCAACCAAGCGGGGTCACGTATGGAAAGCAATACATTAACAAGTGATTCAACTACGATCGAGGTCAAGCACTACGTTCGGCCTGAACGGCCAGTTTACCCATGAGACATATTTATAGGAATATTCCACAGGATATTCAAGAAACTTAGGTACTCCGGTTAAGGACCGTTGGGTATAGAAAGTGTATTTGTATAAATATCAGAGGAGAGAGTAAGAAAATGGGGGAATCGAAAAAGGAACCGCATAGAGATATAGACATATCTCTAAAGAGGGAGAGGGATCTTCATCTCAAGCCCTCCCCAAGAAGAGAGGAGGAAAGAAGCTTATATCTTCAGTATTCATCAGTGATTGAATTATTTCAAATGTATGGAGTTCAGCGAGCGGTGACCCCTTTTATCTATGTATTCATCACTATCATTTAACATTAATGGAATTATCATCCTTTTATTACTTTATGGGATTTAGCCATTATTATATTCGAATTCTATGTTCAGCTATGCTCGGGTATTTTTGTCTTCTGTCTCAGCTTTAGGATAAATTATTTTTGGCTAGGATTTGCCTCAAATCTTCCTATTTAATAAGTTTAATAAAAAGGTCTAATACTTTTGGTCAAATAGTGGTACTCTTCGCCTCTTTAACGGAGCCTCTTTGCCATCATCCTGAGATGACTCATCCACCAAATGAACCACGGGAGGCGGGGTCTTAGCCTGACGAGCATCCTCATGACAGACAAGTGCGGGAGAGGCTGTAGTCTGTAAAGCAGTAGTGGTCTAAACTATCTCACGTGTAGCCACAATCAGTGCAGGTCCAGTTTGTGAGACTCGACTGACAAAAATCAGGCACCAGAGCCCTTGCCCTCTTCGTGTCTTGTTGACCTACTAAAGAAAGAAGCTTAAATCAAAAAGGAGAACACAACAAAGGACAAAGAAACTAAAAGCAAAATGAGATGACTCACCAACTGAAGGTCTACGTCTGAAATTTCGTGGAACGGCGACCATGCAAGAAAACCTATCATGTAAGGCAAAACCTGGCTCACCCATTCGCAAATATCAGCAACTAGCAGGGGAGGTGCCTTCTCATCTTTGAAAGAGAGGGAAAATGAACAATTAATTCACCAAAAGGGGACAACAAGAAACCGCTATCTAAAAAATATATATATGTACAAAAAGACACTTACGGGGAAAATTCCACTCCTCAAGAAATCCTCTAGTGTTCGACACCACATGCTCCATCCTCACGAAGAAGAAGTTTTCCCAAAAACGGCGATTGTTCTTGTCATTCATCTTCATCACCAATCCCTTCGTCCTGCGGTGACGAAGATGTATCATAGTACGCCTGTAAAAACTAGGTACGAAGAGGTGAACCAAGTGGCTAAGAGAAACCCCCTAGCTAGCCAGTTTTGCATACTTGGTGAGCATGAGGAAAAACTTGTATATATATGGGGAGAGCTGAACCGAGAACACCCCGTAATAACGACAAAAGCCTTTTGCCGAGTAAGGAATGGGGAATGTGTAACCATTGACAAATAGGTATGTTTAAAGCGCGGAGTACCCCAGGCGATGTACCTGTACGGCGTCACCTCTCCACATCGCCAACAAAGCAGAACCATTCTTTGGCCTACGTTCTCAAAATTTTCTTAGGAAAAAAATGCAACTAGCATAGTTTGCCCACCGAGCATGTCTAAAGGCAACCTCGACGAGCAGAGGGACTAACTGTACAGGTCGAAATCTGAAAAAAATAATCTTACTTAAAGAACGGTGACCAAGAGCCAACCAAGCCAAGGTCACGTATGGAAAGCGATACACTAACAAGTGATTCGGCTATGATTCAGCACTCCATTTGACTTGAACGGCTAGTTCAACCCCTATACATCTTTAAAGGAATATTTCACGGGATATTCCAAAAACTTAGCTACTCCGGTTAAGGACCGTTGTGCAGAGAAAGTGTATTTGTATAAACATCAGAGAAGAGAGTAAAAAGGGCGCGGGGGGTGGGGGGAACCAAAAAAGGAACCACACAGAGATATAGACACATCTCTAAAGAGGAAGAGGGATCTTCATCTCAAGCCCTCACTAAGAAGAGAGGAGGAAAGAAGCTTAGATCCTCAGTATTCATCAGTGATTGAATTATATCAAATGTTTGTAGGTCAGGCTTGTTCAAGAACAATGACCCCTTTTATCTATGTATTCAACACTGTCATTTAACATTAATGGAATCATCATCCTTTTCTTACTTTATGGTATTTAGCCATTATTATAATTGAATTCTATGTTCAACTATGCTTGTGTATTTTAGTCTTCTGTCTCAGATTTAGGATAAATTATTTTTGGCTAGGATTTGCCTCAAATCTTCCTATTTAATTACTTTAATAAAAAGGTCTAACACTTTTTGGTCAAACAGTGGTACCATAATGTATCAGCCTAGCAGATATTATCTTGGAGTGCGTGTAAGATATTGACTATGTTAATGATGCAGAGCTGAAGTTGTCACATTTCAATTCCATGGAAGAAATATGTGGTTATGAGAGAGATTTTGTTAGTTTTTGGCATAAGTGCGGAGATATGGTAATAGAACGTGACTTGTTTCTACCAATGTGGTTGAGGTGGTTGAGATATTCTTTGAACATCTTGATTCATATATTGAAAGAACTAGACATACTAATAAAGTTGGTGGATTAGAACAAGAGCAAGAAGTAAACAATGAGCATTCTTCAACTGATGATGAATTCAAAAAATGGTTTTTCGGATTATAATGAATATGTGAATCATAGATATGAGGTTAGTGAAGAAGTTAAGAAATAGATGGCTACTGAAGAAGGTTATTCAGATTGTGTTGACTCAGATAAAACAAAGAGTTTAGAATGTAATTCTGAGAATTTCAACTTTCCTAAGTTCAGTCCTAAGACGGACATGGATAAACCAGTGTTGTCATTAGAAATAACTTTGGGAAAAAGAATGAGTTCATATATGTTGTAATAACCCATGAAGTTTATGAAGAAAAATATATTGAGTTGTGCAAGAATAATAACTCGAGAGTGAGAGCAACTTGTGGTCATCCAAATTGCAACTGGGAGATTCTAGCTTCAAGAATGCATCGAGATCGGGCCTTTTAGATTAGAACATACAATTCCACTCATGATTGTAAGATTTGGAATCATCACAATAAATTAATCACGTCTTCTTATATTGCATGAAGATACCTTAAGGCCATAAGCTCTAATAGGTATTAGGCAATCGGTGCATTCAGAGATCACATTAGTGTAGAGATAAGAGTTCAAGTGACATGATCACAATGTAGAAGGACTTAGAAAAAAGATCTCCTGCAATGATTGATGGAGATCTTAATGCTCAATACAAGTTATTATATAATTGTTGCAATAAGATTGGGAGAACAAATATAAATACCTCTGTCTATATGAAGTTAGTTGAAAATGAGGTGCCTGGCAAGCCTAAGAGATTCCAGAGAATATACTTTTGTTTTAGTGGTTTTAAAAAGGGGTTTAAGAGTGGTTGTACAAGAATAATTGTGGTGGATGGTTGTTAGCTTAAAGGTCAAATAAATGAGATTCGGTTGTTAATTGTTGTTGGGCTTGATTCAAACAACAATATCTTTCCAATAGTATATTTAATTTTATAGAAGAAAATAAAGGAATCGTGGGAATCGTTTTTAAATTTTTTGAATGATGATGGCACTTAGACCTTCATCTCAAACAAGCAATCAGGTTTGATCGAAGCATCCAATAAGGTATTACCATATGTTTGGCATTGATTATGTGTGAGACACCTTCATAACAACTTCAAGAGGGCTGGATTCAGTGGTATCTCACTCAGGAATTCCCTTTAGAAGGCTGCAAAGGCTACAACAATTGAAGTTTTTTTATGATTGCACGGTTGACATCTGTGGTCTAGATTCAGAAGCTTTTGATTGGCTAAATAAAAAGTCATGTGTTGCATGGTCTAAATCTCACTTCCTTGAAATTGTAAAATGTGATACCTTACTCAATAACATGTGTGAATATTTTAATACCATGATCATTGAGGCTAGAGATGAGCCGATTGTGGAGAAGTTAAGGTATCACCTTATGACAAAAATGCAAGTAAATAAAGATAGAGGTGTCAAGTGAAATTATGGTGATATTTGCCCTAGGATTAAGAATTTATTACACAATAATCAAGTTAGTGCAGCATAATTTATTCCTAGAAAGTCAAATGAGTGGAATTATGTGATAGTAGAAACAAGCATAATGAACAATTGGGCTGTGGATTTGTTAAATCGGAAATGTAATTTTAGGAAATGGGATCTAACAAGAATCCCTTAAAAACATGCCATTGCCGCTATTTGGACTAAACATGATGACATTAATTCATATGTGGTTGATTGTTACAAGGTAGAAACTTATAGATGAATCTATCCATTTTTTATTCTACATATGAATGGTCAAGAGATGTGGCCTGTGTCGAGTAACATACCTCCTTTGGCTCCACAACTGGAAAGACAAAATACCAAAGGAAGAAAACAAAAGCTTCGGAGAAGAGAGTCAGATGAAGTTGGAGCAAGTAGACAAAAAATGAAAAGGAAGCAAAAAACAATGGACCATAGCTTATGACACAATCCAGGCAGTAAGAAAAGAACTTGCAAGTAGAATTATGTGTATCCATATTCTCATGATGATGAGACATTGTGACAAGAATCCTCAATTTCTACTTCATCTTTTGCTCCTATAAAGCTTCAGGTATGATTTTATTACATATATCACTCTATTCGATTATATTATTAATACAGCGACTGTAATATTTTCTTAATTATAGGTAAGAAGAGGACCTACTAACCAGGATCATATACACACAACTAAAGAAAATAGTGTGACTAGAGATACATTTTTTTAGTTTTAAGTTTATGTTGAAAAAAGATTAATTGTTACGTATCATGACCCCGGTTCACCCTCCGTGAACCATCGTGACGGCACCTAGTTCTCTACGACTAGGTAAGTCTAAATTGCGGAAGATAAACCAAAGTGCAAAATAAAAATAATTTGAAACAGAATAAAGTGATATAACAGCGTTTAAAAGTGTTGCTCGGCATACATAATATAAACTCTCAAAACCAATATAATTTGCCCAAAACCCGGAAACCCAAGAATCACAAGCTACGAATACAGTAAAAAAATGCTCTATACTCCCGGGTGTCTACATCAACAGTAAAGATAGAAGGGCTATCACTATAAGAGAGAATGGATAGAAACTCCTCGGTCTGATGACGCGACAGATATACCTCGAAGTCTCCGAACGGTCACCTCGCCTCAAGGATGGTAAGTCTGAGTCAAAGTACCTGGATCTTCACATAAAAAACATGCGTAGAAAGGGCATGAATACACCACAACGGTACTGAGTAAGTGTCAAGCCTAACCTCGATTGGGTAGTGACGAGGAAGGTCAGGATCCTATTGACGTTAAATAAATATAGAAATGACAAGATAAGATAGCAGTTCAATTGAGAATCTATAATAAGAATATAATACAGGAAAATAAGGAATTCAATAACTGAAACAGGGATAAAGGCAAAACATAAGGAAATACCACATAACAAGGATGATAACCGTGGGATCTCTCAGTATCCTCAATATATAAGCCGAGGATCTCTTGATATCCCGAGGATCTCTTGGTATCCTCAATATATACGAGGGATCTCATGGTATCCAAGGGTCTCTTGGTATCCCCAATATATGCTAGGGATCTCGGTATCCCGATGATCACTTGGTATCCTCAATATACGTGCCAAGGATCTCTTGGCATCCTGCACCTCAGTTCAAATCATAAATACGTACATGGGTTCTCCCCGGATGCCGTCTCATAATCCCAAAATAAAACACACAGCAGCAACACAAGAAATACTCAATTAAGCTCAATTTCGTACCAATTAAACAGGTGATTCTAACCTAAAATGCTACACATAATTCAACTATGGCAGTTTAAGCAAATAAGCAGTTAAGTCAGTTAGACATACTTTCCCTAAACTAATAGCAGATTTAATTTGCAAGTAAAATGAAACAGGAACAAGGAACACAATTGAAATTACTTAAAGAAATCCTGATTTTCAACAATTAGCTCAAGTACGCACCTGTCACCTCGCGTACAAGGCATTTCAATTATCAAATATATCAAATCCTAAAGGGAAGATCCCCCACACAAGGTTTGGCAAGCCACTTACCTCGAACCAACTCAAAATCAACCCAAAACCACGTCTTTTCCACGAGTATTCGACTCCAAATGGCCCAAATCTGTTCAATTCAATCGCATATTGTAAATAACACTTCCAATAACTAATTCTACAATTAAATTCTAAGCTAATACGCGAAATTAGACAAAATAACCAAAACTCCTCTATCAGGTAAAATTTACATTTTTTAAGTCATCATACACTCACGAGTCCAACCATACCTAAATTATCCAAATCCAATGTCGATTCCCAAACAAAACTCGAATCGTTAGTATAAGGACTTTTCCCCAATTTTCATACAAATTCCGAAATTAAATGATGAATTCATGTTTAGATTAATGAGTTATAAGCAAAAAGGAGTTAAGAATCATTACCAGCAAACTCCCTCCGAAAACCTCTCCAAAATTCATCTCCTACCGAGCTCCCAATTTATTTTTGTGATATAAAGTCAAAACACTCGATTTTGAAACTTATGTTCTGCCTAGTGATTTCCGCTTCTCCAGCCCTGGGACCGCACCTGCGGTCCCGCTTCTGCGAGGACTTCGTCGCATCTGTGACTTTCACTTAAAGGCCAATTTCTGCTCCTGCGGTTACCCATCCGCAGGTGCGGTACCGCTTTTGCAGTGAATTACTCGCATCTGCAAAACCTGCTAATCCTCCCTAAATATGCATCTGCGCTTAAAACCATTCCAAACCTATGAAACCCAAACTGCAGGTGCTGTTATGATATAAAACCAACAACTTCAGCTGCTTCAAACCATTCTAAAACCTCCCGTCAACCATCCAAAATCATCCCGAGGCCCCCAGGACCTCAACCAAACCTATCAACATATTTTGTAACTTCATTCAAACTTTTTCCAACCTTCAGAACGCTCAAAACAACATCAAATAACCTATTTTTCATCGGATTCAAGCCTAAGAATTCCAAAAACTCTGAAAATATGCTTTCGATCAAAAATTATAACAAACCTCATCCGAATGACCTAAAATTTTGCACACATGTCACGTTCAACACCACGGAGCTAATCCAACTTCTGAAATTCCATTGCGACCCTCAGATCAAAATCTCACTATCAAACCAAAAATTCAAAATTCAACCTTTCGGCATTTCAAGCCTAAATTATCTACGGACCTCCACGCCACAATCCGAACACACCCCTAAGATCGAAATCACCCAATGGAGCTAACGGAACTATCAGATTTCCATTCCGAGTCCGTCTTCAAACTATTCCGACTATGGTCAACTTTCTAATACTTAAGCTCTCATTTAGGGACTAAGTGTCCCAAAACTCTCTGAAACTTAAAATCGAACATGCTGGAAAATCAAAATAGAAAAAATAAACACGGAGAAAGTAGTCAATAGGGGATCGGGGCATTAATTCTTGTTTCCTTTTATCGATATAGCTGACCTTGCATGTATGATACGCCTGTTCATTCTTCTCTATTTATATGTCAAAGTGCAAAATCATGACTCCCTCTTGATTGATCCTGATTTCCTTAAATTACAGTTTGATTGCAAGGTTTTCTTATAAACCCCTAAAATTTTACTCGTTTATTTAAGTTGATTGATTCCATTCCCTTATTTATTGTGGTGCTTCATTCTTGCTTAACCCTTTCCTCAAATTAAGTATATTCTGTACTTAGACTCAATTATATACTCTATACTTTTACTACCCCTTATATGGTAAAAATCAATCTTTCTCAAACTGATTTTCTTTCCTTAAGTTATCCCTGTTAATATCTGTTAAGTTGTAGTTCCTTGTTTAAAGAGGAGTACTTGTATTAATGGGATTCTAATTGTGCTTACTTCCATATTTGTGCTGAACCTTTACTTGTTACCTTAATTTCTACCTATTTTTAAAAGCTATAAATACCCTAATCTTTCATTAACACCACACAAACAATTAGTTCAGAACACATATACACACTCAAACTCTCTCTTCTTTCCCTGCTACTTGTGCTACTTCTTGTCTAGCCGGCTGAAAGCTAAGGGTAGACTATGGAATTCTACTTGCTTTACTTTTCTGCACTTTGTTTTTTTAACTGGTATATCCTAGTTTAATTTTAAATCCTCAACAGCAACATGCTTTTCTTAATATTGCTGGTCTACTTCTACTTGTGGTTCTATTGTGAAACCTGTAGTTGAGTTAAATTACTAGCATGTTATTATGGCTCCCCTTCCCTTTAGATTAATGCATTCACTTATGTGTTTTTCATAGCATGCCTTGTCAATCACTTACTATGTACTTACCATCTTATGAATCCTAAATCCCTATCCTCTCTATGTGTTTATATTCTTTTTGACTGGTTTGTGATTATGCCAGTATCAGCTATTTCTGAGCATGTCCAAACTAGTCCTAGGACCCTCGCTGGGGTTATGTGTTTACAGTTAGATTTCTGTGTATCCCCAAATCCCTTGACCCCCTTGTGACTACTGATTCTGTATGTGATCCCACCTTAAGGTGTTTGAGTTTTGTTTACTACAACTACTTTCAACCATCTCTGTTACTGATTGGTTTCCAAATGGACTTGTTAGTCTAGTTTTTAAACAAACTCCTTTCAAATATGTGTTCTGCACTTTCACCATACTCTTAGAATATTAGGTTCCGCCCCTTTTGTGTGAGCATTGCCTTGGGACCCTTGAGCTCCCTCTGGACTTGGACATATGAAAGCTGGCCTTTTCACATTGCACTTACTCTGTCTTGGCTATGAAATTTGGGTGTAAGCACTGCCCGAGATCCCTTAAGGTCCTTAGGGAACTCTGACGCACCTAGATATGAGGGAAAGCTATGAACAATCTTCGCACTTGAGGTGATTGATTACATAACTCAGAGAAGAAATCCTAATCAGGCTTCCTATAGTGTAACTTCTTATTTTCATTTGCTACTTATGTAATTCATTTCAACGTCGGTCTGTAATAACTTGTTTTAAACAAGTATTGGGGTTGGCTAGTGAAAAAGGATTGGGGTAAATATGCATGCTATAGTTGTTAAGGGTAGAAAACATGTTATTAGGTTTATGTTCCTAATTGCGCAATAGAAACCATGCTTAGGATTCATACATGCATTAGAAATCATGTTCTTAGGTATCATGTTTATTGTTTTAGCATGTGAACCCTTACAAAATCATGTGTTAAAATATGCTAATAATTAGCACTTTACTATTATGTTATACGCTGCCATGTGCATTTAGAAATCTTGCTCTTAGGAAATTCTATAATCCTGCCATATGCATTTTGAAATCCTACTCTAGGAATTATGCATCATGAGTTTCATACATGCATCTTAGATATCATGTTTTAGGATTTTATTCGTACTTGCATTCACACCTAGTATAAATTGCTGATTATAAAAGAGGTAAAAACAACTTCACACTTGATTATCCTATTTAAAAATAACTGGTAATAATCTTTGCATTGGTATCAACTAGAACAACATGCTCTTAGGGTAAAATAATTTCCAAACTGTCTTTTAATAATTTTGAATAACTGCTGTATACTATTTGACGACTAGGCAAGCCTTAGGTAATCAATTTTAAATAAAATCAGAACCGTCTCTGCGATCAGTGTTTAATTATCAACTATTAAAACCAGTAGGCAAGCCTGATTCAGACTTCTTTTCTGAGTCATGTAATAGATCTGGTTCTGCTGTTATCACTTAGACACCATGGATAGCATTTAAATATAGACTTTAATTATGTATGAGTCATGCCGTCTATGTGCGTTACTTGTGTATTTGAACATTTTGCTTATCTTCTATGCTCCCCTTTAATTGAAGTCCTACTTGTTTTGTATGTCGCCTTAGTATTTTGCCTTTAAACCTGAGGGTCTGCCTAGAACCTCCTTCTTATAGGATAGGAGTCCTAAATTCCTCCGAGACTAATAGGAAGGGATGGGTAATATCATGCAATAAGGGTCGATACCAACCATCACTTTACTTATCTTTGTGAGCACGTGATTTTTGCTCTCACGACAATTACTCCCAAAAGTATAAAATAAAATAGTTTTGTATCGCATTTGATTTCTGTGGATTGTGCGTTATCTTTCTTTAGCATCTTGTATGTGTGTTTATTTATTTGAATTAATTAAAAATACAAAAAATATGTGTTACGTGCATTTAAGAATTAATTAACCATAAAGTGGCTAGAAAAGAAATTACAAAAAATATGCATTGTCGTCTTTTGTCATTGAGCAATTTAAAATGTGTAACTTGCATTAATTATTTATGTGTTAATTAATAGGTGTGTGATTTTATTTCTTTTTATTTTGATAGAGTATGTTTAATTTAGTGTTGGCTAGTTAAGAAAGTTGGAAAATGGCTAAAAATGCAAAGAACCCAGGCCCAAACCAGCATCTGGCCCAGGCCACGGAAGGCTGGTCTCAGAGACGTCAAAACGACATCGTCTCCAAGCCCTCCATCAGGACCGTTGATCGAACAAATCTAGCGGTTCAGTTCAAATCATTCATTAAGCCAAACGACGTCGTGCAAGGGCATTTAATCTGAGCCGTTCATCTACATTGATCCAACGGTGCCAGGCTCCCCTCGCAACCCGTTTCATTTCTACCCGTTCACCCCTGAGACCGACCCAGTCTCATTTAAATGAGACGACGTCGTTCGTCCTAAGGCAAGAAATCCTGGCCATCAATCTTACTGTATCCAACGGCCAGGATCCCATCTCCTACGCCCTATATAACACTACCCTCACACCCACGCCCCAAGAACCAGACCTCCAAGAACCCTAGCCGCCCTTCCCCTTCGCCGTAAACCCTGCGGCAACGATGCCAACGACCACCACCTTAATACCCTAAGACCTTTCAACCATCCTGAATCCAAATCCATGAACCATTAACCTCGAATCAACCTGCATCGTTTCGAATATCGATTTGAAGATTCGAGCAGAAAACCAATCGACCCCAACCAAGCCCAAATTCATACCAGGTCTTCCCCTGACCTTCCTCATAACCAAACCAAGCTTGGTTTGGTTCGAATCTAACCAGAAAACTACGAACCTCAAATCGACGGCGTGAACCCTAGAAATCTAAAGTAGGGAGTTCCAGTAGATTCAATGGACGATTGAGGTCCGATGGACCTTAGTTTGGGTGTTCTCAGTTGAGAACACCCTAGTTAAGGTCCGTTTGGCTTCAAATTTTTGAGTTCCAGTCAAGTTCGAGTCTTCTTGAAGTCGTTTGAGGTATTTCCCCTTCTTCTATTCTATTTTGTGTGCATTTGCTTATTTGTTTATTTTTAGTTTTAGTTAATTTCTCACGTTTGGTATTTGACTGTTCTGTTCATCTCCAACCAAGACCTTTTATTTGGTCAATTTTTCTTCTGGTCATTATCAAGAAGGATATGAACTATATAGTCGAGTCATTTAATATCGTC
>MU757561.1:258554-269875 GCA_026770625.1 Nicotiana glauca | reverse complement strand
TAAATAATAAAAGCAATTTATTAGCTTTTAAACAATAATGAGACGAGCCTCGCCAAATAACATACAAATTGCGGGGTCCTCAGTAGGTGGTTACTTTAAATACTTAGATTCTGGGACGTGCCATTTAGCTAATTTCACGGCCTTCTCAAAAAATAACGATGCGCTAGTCGCTTTAGGCGCGCTTTTAATAAGTTATTTTACTAAACTCGGGTGTACATTTATGTGATCCAAATCCAAATCTCAACGAAGTCAAAATATGTTAAAGGCCACAGGCGTACTGGTACGGTGTGGTCCGAAACACATTTTCACGACATTGCAAGTCTTTGTTAAAATAATAATAATAATATTAAAAGTGGTTAAAAGTAAAAATTTGCACATAAGCCAAATCATGTTATAAAAATCAGATAATTAAGCTCAGTACAACAGTTGAGCGACCGTGCTAGAACCACGGAACTCGGGAATGCCTAACACCTTCTCCCGGGTTAACAGAATTCCTTATCCGGATTTCTGGTACGCAAACTGTAATATAGAGTCAATCTTTTCCTCGATTCGGGATTCAACCGGTGACTTGGGATACCATAGATATCCCAAGTGGCGACTCTGAATCTCAATAATAAATCCTGTTTCGATTGACCTTTAATTGGAAAAACTCCCTCCTACCACGCCCTTCGCGGGGCGCGGTAGCGCCGAAAGGAGGTGTGACAATCTTCACGGGGCGATAAAGGGTAGATATGGATATGATGACCGGTGTATTAATATCACGCATAGCCCCTCTTTGAGGAATGTCATACCGGGTATTGCACTAATGTGATTCATATTATAAACAAACCTAGAATGCCCTTTTATATTCGTAAATATGATTAACTTGTAATCCTTTTCAAAACCTAGCTTTTTTTTTTCCAATCAATTGTTTTCTTACGCTTATGTTTATAAACTTAAATCTGCTACTATTTGAACACTACTTGCTTATTTGCTAATTGTACAAATTCACAAAAACCTGTCTGGCCGGGAACCACACTAGTGGATCCTGAGGGGTGCCTAACACCTTCCCCTTAGAATAATTTCAAGCCCTTACCCTATCTCTGGTTACCAAACATAGTTAGAAATGAACCCTATAGGTGCCCTAATACACCTTAAAATCGTTAGGTAGTGACTCTCTAAAATGCAACCCCCTTTACCAAAAGGAATGAGTTGTCCCAACCAAAATGTCATAAATTCGATTTCGCGAGAAAAAAGGGACGCGACAACAGCAACGCAAGAAATACTCAATTAAGCTTTTTGTACCAATTAAACAGGAGATTCTAACCTAAAATGCCTCACATAATTCAACTATGGCAGTTTAAGCAAATAAGCAGTTAAGTCAGTTAGACATGCTTTCCCTAAGCTAACAGCAAATTTAATTTGCAAGTAAAATGAAACAAGAACAAGGAACGCAATTGAAATTTCTTAAAGAAAATCGAATTTTCAAAAATTAGCTCAAGTAGGCACTCGTCACCTCATGTACAAGGAATTTCATTTATCAAATATATCAAATCCTAAGGGGAAGATCCCCTACACATGGTTAGGCAAGCCACTTACCTCGAACCAGCTCAAAATTAACCCGAAACCACATCTTTGCCACGAGAACTCGACTCCAAATGGCCAAAATCTATTCAATTCAATCGCATATTGTAAATAACACTTCCAGTAACTGATTCTCCAATTAAATTTTAAGCTAATACACGAAATTAGGTAAAATGACCAAAACGCCCATCGGTCCAACGCCTCGAAATCAGGTAAAATTTACATTTTCGAAGTCCTCAAACCCTCACGAGTCCGACCATACCTAAATTATCCAAATCCAATGTTGATTCCATAATCAAAACTCGAATTGTTAGTCTAAGGACTTTCCCCCAATTTTTATACAAATTCCGAAATTAAATGATGAATTCATGTTTAGATTAATAGGTTATAAGCAAAAAGGAGTTAAGAATCATTACCAGCAAACTCCCTCCGAAAAACTCTCCAAAATTCGTCTCTTACCGAGCTCCCAATTTAATTTTGTGATATGAAGTCAAAACCCTCGATTTTGAACTTTATGTTCTGCCCAGCGATTTTCGCTTCTGCGGTCCTGGGACCGCACCTGCGATCCTGCTTTTACGAGGACTTCGTCGCATCTGCGACTTTCACTTAAAGGCCAATTTTTGCTCCTGCGGTTACCCATCCGCAGGTTCGATATCGCTTCTGCGGTGAATTACCTGCATCTGCGGAACCTTCTAATTCTTCCCAAATCCACATCTGCGCTTGCTCTACCGCTTCTGCGGCCCCGCACCTGCGAAACCCAAACCGCAGGTGCGGTTATGACAGAAAACCAACAACTTCGGCTGCTTCAAACCATTCCAAAACCTCCTGTCAACCATCCAAAATCATCCCGAGGCCCCGGGACCTCAACCAAATCTACCAACATATTCCGTAACACTTTATTCAAACTTGTTCCAACCTTCAGAACGCTCAAAACAACATCAAAACACCTAATTTTCATCGGATTCAAGCCTAAGAATTCCAAAAACTCTGAAAATACGCTTTCGATCAAAAAGTCTAACAAACCTCGTCCGAATGACCTGAAAATTTTCATGCACGTCACATTCAACACCATGGAGCTACTCCAACTTTCGGAATTCCATTGTGACCCTTGGATCGAAATCTCACTATCGAACCGGAAACTTCAAAATTTGACCTTTCGGCATTTCAAGCCTAAATTAGCTACGGACCTCCAAGACACAATCCTAACACGCCCCTAAGCTTGAAATCACCCAACAAAGCTAACGGAACCATCGAATGTCCATTCTGAGGCCGTCTTCACACTGTTTCGACTATGTTCAACTTTCCAACACTTAAGCTCTCGTTTAGGGACTAAGTGTCCCAAAACTCTCTGAAACTTAAAACCGAACATCCCGAAAATTCAAAATAGCAAAAATAAATATGGAAAAGGTAGTTAATAGAGGATCGGGGAGTTAAGAATTCTTAAGACAACCGGCCGGATCGTCACATTACTACTGTATGAAAATATTTTTTGCTATTATAGAAGTACCATTTTACTGGTAAAGATTGCTGTAAAATTGTTGGGATGTTATTGAAGACTATATGAATAGGTTGATACGCGTAGCAGATTATTTTTTGTTGCTAAAAGGCAATATCAAAAAGTTAATTTTAGTAACTCTTATTTTGCTTTTGCTACTGTAAAGGGCTACTATAGCATACTTCTCAAAAGTTTAACATATATGTCTACGAAGGTGATGTGTTTAATGACTATTTATTATGGTTTACTTTTGATTTTGATGTATCAACTAAGTGGAATTGATAAAGCTATGAAGCTTAAGGTCAAATTAGTTTTACCTTGTCCAAGGAAAATGAAAATAGGAGGAAGGAAAATATGCATCCGTGAAAAAACCAAAATAATGCCTTTCCAGTTAAGAAAGAAGGCAGAGGGCTATTATTTGAGAAGCTTCATAAAGCAGCGTTAAAAAAATTGCTCATTTTGTTAGTTTTTAACTTGATTTTGTTAGTGAGACCAAATATGCTTTATTTTAGCAAAGTTAAGGGACTAAAGATGTTCTAAGTCATATCTGAAGAACAAAATTAAACCTACTCCCATAGATAAGGGACAATTTAAGTAAAAAGCTCTTCCAAATTCCAGAGACCAATTTTTAGAAGGGGAAAGGACCAAATATATCCCTCTAATTTCGAATATTGTCTATATTTATCCTCAGTTATACTATTTGGCTAAATTTATCCTTATTGTTATACTATCCAGTCAAATTTTTCCCTACTATCAGTAAGCTTTTAAAAATTACTCGTTGATTCGTTAGGTAATCCAAAATCTCCCAATTTTCTTTTATTTAAATTACTTGTTATTTTTCATGCTTCACTGTTTTTAGAAATTACTATTGATGTGAATACAAAAGGTACTAAACTATACAAATTATTCATTAATATTTTTAATTACCATTACACCCACTTCTCTTCTTATGATAATGGGTTTGGAATTAATTTAAAATTTTATAATATTTCAATCATATACACACCGTAAAATTCAGTGGGTTTATTTACTGTGTAATATGCATCTGCTCATCATATATATTCGAATATTTTTTGTTATTGTCTGGTTAGCATAGAGTTCGATAGAATAACTTCAGAATGCACAACGCGTAGGAATTTGATCAAAGCAAGTTGAATTCGACAACTTAAAGTTTCCAAATAACTTCAATTTTAATCACTAATACTTGTAAAAGTGTCCATACCTTTGGCGAAATGAATTCATTAAAGTTGATGCGTTGTAAATACTTTTGAAATTTAGACAAGCTACCTAATATGGATTCTTTATTTTATTATACTTTGTTTACTAATCATTTATTTTAATATTTTTATGTTATTGTTTTTTTGGAATTTAGAAGCTGGTAAATCACAACTATTCGAAAATAGTGAATCAAGAAGATGAATAAATAACCTAATTAAAATGATTTGGGATATTCTGGGTCACCTGACTGATGGGTAATTTTTAAAAGTTTGCTGATGGTAATGCCAAATGTAACGACTCGTCCGGTCGTTTTGAGCATTTCCACTCAGCTCAGTTTTTTGAAGGCATGAGTAGCTTCGTATGATGTATTATGACTTCTATAAATCGTTAGTTTTGGCTTTTAAGATATTTAGAATCGATATGGGACAATGATTCTCGGTTAGAAATTATATATTTGAAAGGGTTGACCAAGTTTGACTTTATAAGGGTTGACCAAGTTTGACTTTATAATATTTGATCTCGGATTGGCATTTTTGATGGTTCCGTTAGTTCTGTTGGGTGATTATGGACTTAGGAGCACCTCTGGATTGTGATTTGGAGGTCCGTAGCAGAATTTGGCTTGAAATTGCAAAAACTTGGAATTTTGAAAAGTTTGACTGGAAGCGAAATTTTTGATATCGTGATTGGATTCTGATTCTAGAAGTTGTAATAGATTCGTAATGTCAAATGTGACTTGTATGCAAAATTTAGGGTCAATCGGACTTGATTTGATAGGTTTCGCCATCGGTTGTGGAAGTTTGAAGTTTCAAAGTTTACTGATTTCGAATTAAGGTGTGATTCATCGTTTCGATGTTGTTATGTATGTTTTAAGGCCTTGAGTAGGTCCGAGTTTTGTTATGGAGTTTGATGGTATGTTTGGATGGGGTCTCGAGGGGGCTCGGGCATGTTTCAGATTGGCTTCGGATCATGTTGCCTCATGTTTCCACAACTGTGTTCTGCTGGTTTCTGGTGTCTCAATCCTTCACTGTGTTTGTGGGGCAAGTGTCGTGAACACGTAGTATATTCTGATGGCAGCATTAAATTTTTCTTCGTGATCGTGAAGTATGTCCCTCGTTTGCGTAGAGTTGGGGAAAGACCTCTTCGTGTTTGCGTATAGAGGATCGCATTCGTGCAATGTTGAGGTTGGCAATTGGGAATTGGAGCGTTCCTCTATGGGATCGCGTAAGGTTAGTCGCGTTCGCGAAGCTTTGGCAACAGTGTTCACTGCATTTGCATGGGGCGTATTGCGAACGTGTAGAGTCTTTTATGGCAGTGTTAGTTTTATTCATCGCGAACGCGATGAATTTCCTGCGTTTGCGAAAGAGGAGGCCTAGGCAGATTATAAAGTACTCTATTTTCGAGGGGTTTCGGCCATTTTTACATTTTTAGAGCTATGAAGCCCGGATTGAGGCGATTCTTGAATCAAATTTCATCATATGAATAGGGGTAAGTGTCTCTACTCGGTTTTAGTTATATTTCATGAATCTATCTTCGATTTAAGCTTTTGGTAGATGATTTTCAAAGAGGAAATTGGGGGTTTTGGCCTAAAGTTTCATAATATGAATTTTCGAGTTTTGAACATCGATTTGGAGTCAGATTTGAGAAAAACTAGTATGGTTGGACTCATAATTGAATGGGTTATCGGATTCCGAGGTGTGGGCCCGACTTGGGATTTTTTACCGATTTTGGACTTTTGATTAATGATTTGACCTTTTTCGATTGGGATTGATTCTTTTAGATTGTTTGATGTATTTGAGTTTTTTTTGTTACTTTCGAGCCATTCAGAGGTCGGAACGAGCGTGATGACATTTTTGGAGAATCACTTGGCTTGTTCGGTATTAGAATTGGCTTGTTTGAGGTAAGTAACTCTCTAAACTTAGTGCTGAGAGTATGAAATCCCGAATTACGTGTTATGTGTTTGGTGTTGATGTGACATACACACTAGGTGGCAGACGTGTGGGCGTGCACCGTGTGAATAGTAATTTTATTATTTCTGTGGTACTGAGTAGTCGCCTCATCTTATCTGTAACCATGAAATCTCTACGTACTTGAGCTATTGAGCTAGGATACATATTAGAAACCATGTCTAGGCTACATTTTTATCCTGTTGGGACCTACTGAGGTCATTTTTGCTATTGAGCTATCTATTTTCATTGCTTTACATGCTCAGTCATACGTATTCATATGCATATTATATCTCAGTCTCTGTTATCATTTATTGATACATCATGTCATCATTTTGGGCTAATGTCATTGTGAGACCGAGAGACTGGAGAGTTTGATGGCTGAGTAAGGCCAAGGTCCTGAGTGAGAGTGATATTAGGGGATCGGGCTGCACGCCGCAACATGTTATATTGATTATATTTATGGTATCGGGCTACATGCCGCAGCGATATAGCACTTGGGCTGAAGGAGACCCTTCAAAGTCTGCGCACACCCCCTAGAGCGCAGTCGACTATGGATCGGGTTTCACGCTTGTAACAACCCGACTGATCATTTTGAGCATTTGCACTTTGCTCGGTTGTTTGAGGGCAAGATTATCTCTGTAAGAAGTATTATGACTTATGTGAAGCGTCGATTTTGGTTTTCAGGTTATTCAGAATTGATTTGGAAGAATGTTTCTCAGCTAAAGCTTTAAATTTGAAAGGTTTGACCAAGTTTTGACTCTATAGAATTTGACCTCAGACTGGATTTCTGATGGTGCCGTTAGCTTCTTCGGGTGATTTTGGACTTAGGAGAGCATCAAGATTTTGATTTGGAGGTCCGCAGTAGAATTTGGCTTGAAATAGCGAAAGTTGAAATTTTGGAAAGTTTGACCAGGAGTGAACTTTTGATATCAGAGTCGGATTATGATTTCGGAAGTTGGAGTAGATCCATAATGTCAAATTTGACTTGTGTGCAAAATTTGAGGTCAATCGGATGTGATTTGATAGGTTTCAACATCGGTTGTGGAAATTTGAGGATTAAAGTTTATTGATTTCGAATTGAAGTGTGATTCATCATTTTGATGTTGTTATGTGTGTTTTGAGGCTTTGAGTAGGTCTATATTATGATATGGGACTTGTTGGTATGTTCAAACAGGGTACCGAGGGGCTCGAGTAAGTTTCGAATAGGTTTGGGTTGTGTTGCGCTCGTTTTTTATGTTTCGATGTCATTTTTCAAGCATAAATAGTAATACATTAAGCAAAAGATCTCTGATTTATATTTTTATTGAAGAATTAGATCCGTATCATAATTACGGAGCCATAATAAAAAGAATCGTCAAATTTGAACATCGTATAAGGATTTTATGGTCATTTTACTAATAATTGGGTTGCTAGATTTTTCTTATTAATTATGAAATTGCCACTGAATTCGTATTTAAAAATCTGAACTATATTCAAATATTGAACCAACATATCTCCTTCAATTAAAAATCTATGCTCATTCATGTTATACTTATTGATTTCATAACTCAGTCTTTACTACTCTGTTTTGATGCATATGAATATTGTTTTGGGCTGAGTACCTTGTTTTTACTGAGAGCCAGAGTGGATTGAGAAGTTTATGATTGAGTGAGGTAGAGGGCCTGATTTGTGAGGATATTTATGGGATCGGACTGCACGGCGCATCATATGTTACTAATTTGTGATTGAGTGAGGCTGAGGGCCTGATTTGTAAGGATATTTATGGGATCGGCCTGCACGCCGTAGCATGTTTTACTGATTCATGATTGAAGGAGGCCGAGGTCCTTATTGATTTAAGCCACAAGGTGGCATGTTATATCTCTTGGGCTGAAGGAGCTCCTCCGGATACTGCACACCCCCAGTGAGCGCGCGTACCCTGAGTGATGTTTTGCCTGGGGGGCTGTATATGAGTGATATTTTGTCCGAGATGCTGCATATGAGTGATGGTGAGGTATGATTGAGGGTTTGTACACGAGTGACTCTGAGGCTTTCCCGAGGGGCTGTATATGAGTGATGTTTGGCCCGAGGGGCTGTTTATGATTTCATCATTTTTTTTCTCACTGTTGCACTGAGCCTTTATTTGAGAACTATTGAAAAATATTTTCAAATGATTTTACTAAAAATGAGCTTAAACGAAACGATTTGACTCAAACTCCACTTTTAAAAGCCTGTTGTATTTTACTGAGATTTCATGATATGAACTTTATATGATTTAATGCTCGTCACTAGTTCTCAGCCTTTATTTACTTTGGTTACTTACTGAGTTGGCGTACTCACGTTACTCCCTGCACCTTGCGTGCAGATTCAGGTATTTCTAGACGCGATAGTGGGTGTTGATTATTCAGTCACAGATCCATCAGAGTTAGCAAGGTTTTCTTCTTGGCGATCGCAACCCTGCTTTCCTCCATCTTCATCTTCCCTTAGTTTTTTTAGTTATTTCAGACTATGTTAGTCTCGATACTATTAGCGGGTGTAATAGATGCTCATGACTAGTGACACCCCGATGTCGGGCTTTTTTTTCCGCACTTTTGTTTTTTCATTTGCATTCCTTATGAAGGTTTTACATTAAATAGCTTAGGATTTCTCTTGAAAATGAAAATCTCTTTGGTTTTGGGAACGTATCTGCTCCCATAGTACCACGATAAGGGCCATCATGGCAGGGTTGGTTTTTCGGCCGTGACAACGCCGTAATGAGCCTTGTGACTATATGTATATGGATCGGGTTTCATGCCACAATAAGACTTATGGCTATATGTATATTTATCGGGTTGCATACCGCAATAAGCCTTATGTCTATATATATATATATGTGTGTGTGTGTGTGTGTGGATTGTGTTGCTCGCCGCAACAAGGATTGTATAGTGCTGATTGATTGAGTGTGCTAAGTATTGAGAACGGTAAGATAGAAATACGAGACAGTGAGATTGAGTAGTCTGAGAGTGTGATTATAGGAGTTCATCACTGAGAGGCATTTTATTTGACATGCTTACTTTAGCTACATGCATAGAGATGCATTTCCTTTTGCTGCCCGATTTTGGTGACATTCATAATTTTACATATATCTTGACATGTAGGCATAGAGATATGTTTTCCTCATGCTATCTGAAAACAAAACATTTACCGGATGAAAGGTTTTTGGAAGAAAAAAAATACATTTTACAAACTTACTCATATTTTTGACGATTTCGGTAAGGGATTTGGGTTTTCACTGATATACTTGAAATGCAGAACTATTTTTGGGAATTATGAATAAGCTGAGCATTCTGGATCCGGGTTACTTCTTTTATTACTTGTTTTACATTGATACGAACTGATGTTACCTATTGGTGTTGGATCTGACATTTGTTCCAGCCCGTCACTACTTTCAACCTAAGATTAGGTTTGTTACTTATTTAGTACATGGGATCGGTTGTACTCATATTACACTTCTACAACTTACATGTAGATGTTGGCTATTGTTGTTGCTGTGTTCGATGGGATCTGGATTTGAAGATGTACTTGCATCCCTGTCATAGCTCCTCTTGTTCATTGTAGCCTTAGATTCACAAAAACTCTATTTATGTACTTTCCGAATAGATGGTGTATTTACTTCATACCAGCTTTTTAAATTCTATTCTTAGAAGCTCATGATTTGTACTACCAATTCTTGGGAAATGTATAAGATTCAATTAACTTCTCTATTTAATTATTTTATTAATTTTATTGGAATTGGATAGTTGTTAGTTCGCTTACCTAACGGGTTGGGTTAGGTGCCATCACAACTAGTTGGATTTTGGGTCGTGGTAGACTGGTATCAGAGCTCTAGGTTCATAGGTTCTACAAGTCATGAGCAAATCTCTAGTAGAGTTTTGCGGATCGGTATGATGAAGTTCATACCTATCTTTGAGAGGCTACACAACATTTAGGACATATTTCCCATCTTTTTTTCCTTATCGTGCGACATTTATTTAATTTGAAGCATAACTCTTTGAATTTCTTCCACGCATTCATATGCGCATGAGAGTGCTTGGTATTAACTGTGCATCGACGACTTGTGATTCCATGGATGAGGTGTGAGATGTGATTTCAGTGTGCTGATGATGGGCCAGTCTGGAGAACTTGAGGCCATGTTTTATTAGTAGCTTGAGCACAGAGATGTTGATTGTGTGAGCACATACTTTTGGATTTATATGTCTGGTAGTGTCCCTATTAGTAGAATTTGTGGCTGGATGGCTACGTGATGTGTATGATGTAGCTGAGAGATGTGTTCATATGGTTTGAATGTGAAAAGAAGGGTTTGCTTGATGTGTAGAAAGGACTATTGGGGCTTGATTTCTATCTTGATGGGATGCATAGTCTCGAGTTATGAGTGTAGTGGAAGGTCTTTCATGTTGTTCAATTGTGGAACGAATTAGATTCTCATGTCTCGTTGAAGAGTTCACAATTAGGAAGATTAAGTGATTGCATAATAGTTATGGCTGTGGAAGGGTATAAAGAGCTGTCAGTTTGAGGCAAAGCAGGTTGGTTATCTCCTGTAGGGTTTCATGAGGGTTATGTGATTCCAATGTTGTTTCATACGAGCTCTCTTTAATGAATTATATGTGTTGCAATTTGAGTTTGGATCGCTTATGAGAGTTGACTTGACTACTACAAGGGTGAATGCGAGATTTATAGATGATTTGAGTTATTAGATGGTTTGTGTTACACGAGCTTATGAAGGATTTAGTTGAATTTCAGTGCAGGATTTGGGCAACAGAGTATGTGTATTGTAAGTTATTAGATGCTTTATTCCTTGGCTTTGATCCAAGTGGGGGAGTCTACTATTGACGAGTTAATTTGTCACGACCCAATTTCCAAATCCGGTCGTGATGTCGCCTCTCGTGAAGACAAGACCAGCCAACTAACCAAATCGTCTCTTTAACAATTATTAAACATAAATGAATAGGTAAATACAACTTAATGACAATAATAACCAGTATTTACAACCCAACACAACCCGACTGGGATGTCACAAGTCACGAGCATCTAAAGAAAACCTGAACACAACTACAGGGCCAATAATATGCAAGAAATAAATTTCG